>JADHYT010000122.1:13635-68043 GCA_027604725.1 Entophlyctis luteolus
TTTTTTAAAATTTGGCATCACCGACACACCCACACACCATACCGCCAAGCCTCAAATGACTTCGCCGTGATCCGCGGAGGGCCGCAGTTTGTCGTCGCTGGTGTCCCAAGAGATGGTGAAGCGCGAGTCGACAGTGGCTGAGTAGGCAAACAGGGCGCGCACGGCGTCGGCGGGGGAGTCGCAGAACACGACGAGGTCCCTGTTCTCGGGGCGCACGAAGCCGTGGCGCACGCCGCTGGCGATCATGTCCTTGAGCGGGTCGAAGTAGCCGCGGGTGTTGAGGGCGACGATGGGCTTGGCGTGGATGCCGAGCTGGGCCCAGGTGACGCACTCGAGCAGCTCCTCGAGCGTGCCGAGGCCGCCGGGCAGGGCGACGAAGGCGTCGGCGCGCAGCAGGAAGGTGCGCTTGCGCGAGTGCATGTCGGGCACGATGAGGGTGTCGCCGGGCAGGCGGAAGGCGGGGTCGGCGGCGGCGATGTCGCGCGCCATGGCCTGCGGGATCACGCCCGTGACGGCGGCGCCGTGCGCGAGGAACGTGTCGGCCACGGCGCCCATGATGCCGATGTTGCCGCCGCCGTACACGAGGCTGATGTTTCTTGCTGCGAGCTGCGCGCTGAGCTCGCGCGCGTCGCGATCGAATGCGCCGTCTGTGCCGCTGGACGCTCCGCAAAACACGCACACGCTTTTGATGGTGCGCGACGGCGCCGGCGCCGGTGGTTGCTCAGACTGGTCGGAAGGCAATGGCAGCATGAAACCTCCTCTCAAAGCAACAATAACAGCTTCCAACGTTTCTTGCAAAAGACTTTCTACTTTTCGCTGCTCAGCCATTGACAGATAACCAGCTGCGTCGCATTCTCAAAAATTCAATCCATGTTTTCCTAGATCCAGAACAGAAATAAAAATAAAAAAAAGAAGAAAAAAAAAAAAAAAGGTCAAGTTGAATTCTCCACTAGATACCCTTCAAAAAAAACCCGCCCGCCCCCTGGTCGTCCAAACGCACGTCATACAACCGGTGGGATGAAATTTCCAGATGTCATTCCGTTGTTCCTTCTGATCTTAAATTCATTCACCTCCTGAGCGATGCTCCCTGAATGAAACTCAAATCAGCATGCGAAAGCTAGCTACAACGGCAAAAAAATAAACCCACTCTTCATGCCGTCCATCGACTCGATCGATTCAAAACCAAAGTCAAAAATCATTTGGTGAGACGGTTCATCTGTTAGGTCATGGTATGCTTCCAAATATTGGTGGTCAAGAGCCTGTTCGACGGTCACTCGAGCAGATGGATCGAATGACAGAAATCGTTCCAACAAATCAAGTGCTTCGGCAATATTTAGTTCACCAAGAAAGCGCATGGTATAGTCTGATTTCTCACCAACATTCGAGGCGCGCGGAAACAGGTGCACCCACGGTACTTTTGACGTCGCTCTTAAGCTTTTGATATACAATTGCGCCTAATAAATGTGTATCAATTTGCAATCGTAGAATTAGTCATTCGCCCTACCCGTTCGCTTCCAATATGACGCAGAGTATTCTCGTCAGGCGTTCCCAAAATGTTCAAAATATGGTTTAGCTGGTCAACATAATCGCGGCCTTTAAACAGTGGCTTTCCTCCCAACAACTCCGCAAAAATGCAACCAATACTCCACATGTCGACTGTAGTTTGGAGCAGGATTAAGTCGGGCACGGTAAAAAAAAAAAAATGCGCGAATCTTAATAATAACAAAATACGCAACTGGCTTTGGTGTAAGTCCTGAAACTAAGCATTATTTCCGGTGCCCTGTACCATCTTGTAGCCACATATTCAGTCATATATCCGGGATCTTCTGGTGTGTTTGCAAGGCCTCTTGCCAAACCGAAATCGCAAATCTTCAGTTCACAATCCGCATTCACAAGCAAATTTCCTGGCTTAAGATCGCGATGCAAGACGTTTGCCGAATGAATGTATTTCAGGCCGCGGCAAATTTGGTAGATGAAATACTGAAAGTGGGCATCCGTCAGAGGCTGCTCGGATCGAATAATTTGGTGCAAATCGGCCTCCATTAGGTCTTGAACAAGGTAGCTGAACGAGAGTGTCAACGTAAGGAGTAAAATTGATTGACCAACATTTCTTGGAAGTTGTTTATGTCGGAGATATCCATATCGAGTATCGCAGTAATCTAGCGCACAAAAAATGGCAGAAGCAGCCTTATTACAAAATAAAACGGACATCAAACGGGGATATTTTACGTTTTCGTGGCCATTAAAATGCTTTAGAAGCTTAATCTCTCGGAGCGCACGCTTCGCAAGGATACTCTTCTCAAACACTTTCAGAACTTTCTTGATCGCAACATCTTCGCCTGTTTGGATGTTTTTCGCGGCACTAATGCGTCGACAGTTTAGACCCCGGCCGGAACGAACCCATTCATCCACCACCGGAAGGGATCAAGGGAGCCTGCGCATCACATACCAGACCACGCCGTAAGCGCCTTGTCCAAGGTCTCGCTGGTGTGGGGGGGAGGAACCACGGATCGGCCGGTACACGAAGAGGCGTGAGACGCAAAATGCAGGGCATACGAACGACGCATTCAGAACCACAAGCACACGCAGAGCGGGAGCGTACCTGCAATACATAGCGCCCGCCCAAGAAGCCGGGCTCCCACTTCGGCGGTTCGGAGGGCCGCGACATTTATGTTTTGAGTCAGCGATCAAATTAATGACCAATTGCTGTTACAACTGGAACTTCATTATTAACCAAACAATGTCTCACGCACCCACCGGCTTCGCTTGATTCGTTGCAAACCGAATCTGCCATAGACGCAGTAAAAGTTTCAACTGTAACAAACGATGTCGGTTTCCGGGACAGGAAACCGAAAAATGATGCGCCAGATCGGTGACTGTAAGTGGATCACGGCAATTTATAGTGGGACAATCGGCATCCATGCTTGTCCTCCAGTGGGATGCTAAGCCATGCAGTATTACATTGTCTTCATTGAAATTGCAACCGAGCAACACAAAAAAAAAAAAAAAAAAATGCCAAACCACAAAGGCAAAGGCGGTAAGAACCGCAAAAAGGGCAAGGGCGAGGGCGATGGCGACAAGCGCGAGCTCCTCTTCAAGGAGGAAGGCCAGGAGTACGCCTTCGTCACCAAGATGCTCGGGAACGGCTGGGTCGAGGCCCAGTGTATGGATGGTGAGAAGCGACTCGGCCACATCCGTGGTGCCTTCAGGAAGAAAGTCTGGATCAACGCCGGCGACCTCATCCTGCTTGGCCTGAGGGACTATCAGGATAACAAGGCGGATATTATCCTCAAATATACGGTATCGTGCAAGTTCCTCCCAAAGTATGATTCCATTCAATCCGCTTTTCCAGCCCGATGAAGCACGAATGCTCAAATCCTACGGCGAATTACCCGACTCCGTGAAAGTGAATGAAAACGAGGAAGGAGGAGATTCTGATGATGGTCGGTGTTTCATAGTTTCTTGCTGCTTGTCTAATGAAATTCCTCGCCCCTGGTGGATCGACAGATGTGGATGTGGAGTTCGATATTGATAACGTGGGTGGATTCTGTATTTTCGTTATCTTATACCCCTGCCAGATTTAAACTTGCGATCAACGGTCTGTTTCTGACATACACGGGTTCCGGGCGGGGAATTATGCGTTACCTGCCTGCAAAACCAATAAAAAGCTAGCTCACCAAAAAAAAATTCTGTTTTTAGTTCGCTATTGACGCGATCAACAAAATGCGCAGGACCCAAGCTTTATTTAACGAGTTGACGTTAAAATACAACTTGCACTTCCGCTGGACCAATGGATGCAGCAAGAATACACTGCGAAGAACCACAAACTGCTTAGTCGAACAGACCAAAGCCCATGTCATCGTCGGACTCCTCCTTCTCCTCCTTCTTCTCTTCTTTCTTTTCCTCCTTTGCTGGAGCGGCACCACCAGAAGGAGCAGCCGCGGCGGCAGCCGGGGCAGCAGAACCGCTACCGCCGGATGGGATGGACGCCAATTTCTTCGAGCCGGCGGCGATCAATTCGTTGATATCCTTGCCGTCGAGTTCAGCCAAGAGTGAGTCGACACGGTCCGAGTCAGCTTCAATTCCCACCGACGCGAGGATCGAGGTAATGTCCTTGGCGGAAGGAGAAGAGTTTCCTCCGAGAGTGGCAAGAAGGTAGGCACCAATGTACTTCATTTCTGGAACAGCGTAAGCAAGCGTTGATGCCCAACAAAAGAAACAGATGCAATAAACTCTCAACACCCATTTTCAAGGGCCGGGGGTAACATGCAGATGGTAGCAACGCCAAAAGAAAAGCAGCGAAAGGGAGGGATGGAAGAATGTGGTGGGGATGGCGGTGAAGGCTCACCAATCGGTTTAACTCTTTTGGAGGGAAAGAAATTTGAAGACGAAAAAGCACACTGTGGCGCAGATAACAACGGTAACTGGGCTCAGTTTCACAGCAGGTTTCATTACAGCCATTCTTTGTTTCCTTCCCCCCATCCACAAACATAAAGAGAACACAAGCTCCTCCACATGAGCAAAAAACTCTTCATCCACCAAAACCGTAAATGGTGCGGCCTTGTCTCTTGAGGGCGTACACAACATCGAGGGATGTCACAGTCTTGCGTTTGGCATGCTCCGTGTACGTCACAGCGTCTCTGATGACGTTTTCCAAAAAGACCTTGAGCACACCTCGGGTCTCCTCGTAGATGAGGCCGGAGATACGCTTGACTCCTCCACGACGTGCCAGACGACGGATGGCGGGCTTCGTGATGCCTTGGATGTTGTCGCGCAAGATCTTGCGGTGGCGCTTCGCGCCTCCCTTGCCGAGTCCCTTTCCGCCCTTTCCACGTCCAGACATTTTTCGGGACTTTTCTTATTAATCACATCTATCAACAGAAGTTCATCCACATCTTGTCCGTCCTGTAAAATTCGGAGAAGTTCAGGAAAGGAAAGGAAAAGGAATAGTTTTGAAACATTAGCATTTATTCGCTGTCTTCTTTCAAGAGTCCTTCGGATATTAAAAAGCTGAAAGCTATCGTCATGAAAGAAAAGCGGATCCGAATAAACGTACTTTTTCTCGAATTTAAGGTACTCTAATTCTTCTTTGTCCACGACTTCTTCAGGTGGTGCTTCACCGTTCTCACCTGCAGATTCTGCTGCTGGGGCTGCTTTGTCAGGGTCAACCTTTTTTGCAGCTTCGGCCGCAGCAGCTTCAAGAGCGGCGGCCTGCGCTTTGGCCGCCTTAATACCAAGCAGCAAGTTAATAACAAAACGCTTCGCATAGAGAACATACCAAGACAGCTTCTTGCTTTGATTGTTCCCACGCGCCCTTTTCCCGGTTCCTGATTTGTTTGCGTTCCAAAACATAGCCGATGCGTTTGACTTCGCGATCAAACAATGCTTGCATTAACAATTTCTAGACATGGTTTAACTTAGCAAAGGAGAAGGTATTTGATATTTTTGCAGTTACTTCATTTTTCAGGGGCTTGGTTAAATGCCGTGGGACTTCCAGAATATGTAGAGTTCCTTCGTCGTCAGCGGCCGCTACAAATTGTGCGCCTCCTTTTCCAGGATACTGTCTAACGCACATGTTGCTTAGCCCAACGCTGGCAACATTTTGAACCGTATTTGGCTGGAAAGTGCAGTCCAAAATATCCCAGACCTCGATAGTTCCATCGCTTTTGGAGAGAAAAACAACTCCAGGCCGCGTAGGGGACCAGCGCCCGGAAATTACGTACGAGTTGTTCGTTGGCGATGATAGAAGTGGTCCGCCAAATAGTTTTTCTTTCCATATATGGAATGACCACCCCCCGACGCTGAGCAGAATATCAGGAAAGAATGGTGACCGCTGAAGATCAGATATGGAGCCGAAATGCAGGTTTGATGCGTATTCCACGCGAGAACCTTCTCATACAATGAGGAACATGGTTACAAACAACACAAAAAAATGCAACAAACCCTTGTCTTCACTGGATTTTTCAGCGACCCAGTCCGAGAAAAGTATTTCGCCTTCCTGGAAGTAACAGTCACGTTTGGGGCAAAAGAAAAATGCTCCTTACTTCACTGGATGCGAAAAACTTGGAAATAGGAACCACTGATGCCGCATCCTTTTTTGCGTCTCTTTTTTCTTCAGACTTATCACCAGATTTGGGTTTCTCTGAAGACAAAAAAATCAAGATTCATGTTCGTCCAAAGTAAAACGGTCACCTTTCCGTGCGTCAATGAAGTTCATCGACTTCAACGAAACTTTTGTAAGCCCATAGTCAAATGTGTTGTCCATAGCACTTAATGGTACGCGCAAAAACGGCTTCCACGCCAAGTCCAACGCCCGAA
Source organism: Entophlyctis luteolus (assembly GCA_027604725.1). Classification (NCBI taxonomy): domain Eukaryota; kingdom Fungi; phylum Chytridiomycota; class Chytridiomycetes; order Chytridiales; family Chytriomycetaceae; genus Entophlyctis; species Entophlyctis luteolus. Next base: position 19,954 of record JADHYT010000122.1, read on the forward strand.
GGTCCTTTTTAGAGCGAGTGTCCCAAAAATACACTTGTCCATCTAGTGAACAAGTGACCAACTGTCTGTTTCCAGAATCAGTGTTTTCGGTCAATTCTCCGGAGTGAGATAACTGAGCAGAGACAAATAACGAATAAACAAAGATCCAAACATTTTCAAATTCGCACCAGGGAGCTGCTTGGGAGCCACTGCAAATCTGAAATCCCGGAGCGGTGACTGAACTCGATGCTGGACGCGACAATATATTTGACCACGGGAACTATAGGTTCGTCATTGCCTCCAATGGTGCTGCTCAATTTTTCGTCATCGACACCCGCGGAACTGCCAGTATTTCCTCCATTTTCGTCCTCACTGCTTCTTTTGCGCGTGCTTTTTAGCTTGTCTTGATGCTCGCTTATGTCCCAGAGTACTATTTGCCCATTTATACATCCACCAGCGATGAAGTTGGGATCACTCGGATTAAATTGAAAACATCCAATGTCTTCAGGTCCTTCTAGAATTAACTGCGGATGAATCGGATCGTTGAAGGACCAAATGAGAATGAGGCTTTGCTTGCTGCGAACAACAAATCCCTGCTCGATTCTCTCCTCAAATGTGCACCGCTTTGTACATGACACAGCAATGATTCCTTTTTGCGTTGGATGCCAATCGCAGCAAGAAACTGATTTGTCTTTGCTATGTTGGAGATCGGTGAAGCTTTGATACTCCTGGTGGGTTGCAGGTGAATGAATCATGTTGGCGCAAGTAGATATGCACCTGCAGTACGGAATGAGATCCCTTTTCAAAACCCACGTCATCATCCCCAAGCTCCTTAAAGTCGTCCGAAAATACGTTGACAATGGAGTTTTGCTGCAGTACCTGGTCAAAGCTGGACGCAATATTCACTACAATAAACCATTTCAACTGCCAACTTTCCTGTCGGCGACGAATTTCACGAAATCGATGACTTCATCGGTGTCCAAAAGTCTTCGCCGTTCTTCCTCACTGATTTCGAGTGGCTCGTATTGGACTGAAAAATTTTGCGGCCGGAACCAGTTTGTTTGGCAAGCCTTTGTCTCAAGTTCCGGAATCGACTTCGTTTGGCGAAATGCGTTCAAATTCGAATTTTCGGCATTCACTGAAACTGACCTGGATTCCTAAATTAAGCTCCATTCGATTGACTTCGTAAGACGCATCCTTAAAAGATTTGCATTCGAACCCAGTTTCCGTTCCATCGATGTTGGAAAATGTACATTCTTTTCCAAGCTCTTTGACTTGCCGAGAAATTTTTACTTGAACCTGAGAATTATGACATTACGATCTCGAAAGTAGGGAAGATGAAATTACAAAATCCCGCGTATTGAAAACTTGTTCCATCTCAATATCTTTGTCACTGCCAAGACATTCCCACGGCTTTGACACAGGCTTCTTTCCTTTGACATACGTCGCCATTGCTTCTTCGGGTACAGCCTCGGCAGTGGGAGGCTGAAATTAATGGTACACCTTTTTGAGTCTGTTATAAAACTCTAGGAGCACCGCACCCTGAGTATCAAATCGACAACAGCCGGGACGATGACAAGGAAAAAATTCTGCCCGTATTTGAATTCGGAGTCAAAATACACCATGAGCTCATCGCCTGGATATTCCTTTTTTAACTGTCAGACCCAAAAAATGCAATAGATGATTTTTCCTGCCTGAATCTTCGCCAAAACTGGCTGAAAATCAGAAACGGCGCGTCTAGCCATTACATCAGCGACAATGTCTGCTTTTGGAATTATTTTTATTGGTTTGTCGGCAGTCACGTCTTCGCCAGACTTCATTTTGAAGATTTCCTGGGTCATGGACGCCAAAAACAGCGGAATAATTCCATCGGCAGGAAGTTCGACATTGATGTTTCCAGGAGCCAGAGCCTCACCAACTGGGGGCGCGGAATCGAGTTTAGGAAGTGCGGGCAGATCGCTAGACTTTTGGTCGACAGTGGACGCGATGGAAACCTTGGAAGCAGTTTTGCTGAGGGCGGAAGCAGGGGCCAGGAGCACTGCAGTGCTTTTCTGGCGCGAAAGAGAGGCGGCCGCGGATGCCTTGTCTTTGTCAGCGGGGGTTGACGCCATTACGGAATCGCGTGATTGTTGAAGGTCGGTGGTTTGGCGTGGTCCCTTCACGCTGAAAGTTGACAAATCTTTACCTTTTTTTTTCTTTTTGTTTTTTGTTTTGGAGATGAAGCTCGACGCTAAACTCGTGCGCTACCTCGGCAATGAGGACTTCCGCGTGCTCACGGCGGTGCGTTGCCTTCCCCGTCATCGCATTCTTCAACATTCCAACCCATACTCCGCATGTCCCTGCAGACCGAGATGGGCTCCCGTAACCATGAGGTCGTGCCCACTTCGCTGATTGCCCACATTGCCGCCCTCAAGCACGGAGGCACCGAAAAGTATCTGGCCCATCTGCACAAACATAACCTTGTTGCCCGAGTCGTCAACGCCCGCTACGACGGTTACCGCCTGACTTACGGTGGCTTCGATTATCTCGCCCTCAAGACTCTCGCCCGCCGCGGTAGTGTGTGCTCTGTTGGAAACCAGATCGGGGTTGGGAAGGAGAGTGATATTTACATTGTCGCAAATGATGACATGGAGCAGCGTGTTCTCAAAATCCACCGGTGCGTACTGGCACCATCTTGGAAAGTCTAACAAAAGAAACGACATTCAGCCTGGGCCGCATATCATTCCGAGCGATCAAGTCCAAGCGTGACTATCTGCGCAACCGCAAAACTGGTTCATGGCAATACATGGCGCGTCTGGCTGCAATGAAAGAATTTGCATTCATGAAAGTGCTACACGAAAACGGGTTTCCGGTGCCGGTCCCGTACGATCAGAATCGGCACTGCATCGTAATGTCTCTTGTCGACAGTTATCCTCTCTGCCAGATAGCGCACGTCGAAAACCCGGGAAAACTTTACAGCAAGTTGATGGATCTGATAGTGAAACTCGCCTGTGCAGGCCTTATTCATGGAGATTTTAATGAATTCAATTTGCTTATCAGCGAAAATGGAGATCCGGTCCTTATTGACTTCCCTCAGATGGTTTCCACCTCTCATCGAAATGCCGAAGAGTTCAGTGCCAATTTTTCGTACTCTGAACAAAATAGTTAAACCTTTGGTCAAAACAGATACTTCAATCGCGACGTAGAATGCATTAGGACTTTTTTCCGAAGGAGATTCAACTACGAAAGTTCCATTTATCCGAAATTCACGCGGGACACCGAACGGGAATTTAATCTGGATGTTCAAGTGGCTGCCTCCGGATTCACAAAGAAGCATCAGGACGAGCTCGAGCAAGTCAGTGAACAGAGTGTTTTAAAACTTATTTCTCATTTATTTTTATGAAACTCGCAGTTCATGCAACAAGAGGCCGAACTTGCCGAAGATGAAGATCTGCAGAGTTTTGATGAAGAGCTAGTTTCAGAATCAGAAGACGAGGATGTGGAAATCAGCAAAAATGACGACGAAGCAACTCGACCCCAGAATAATACCCTCGTGTCGCAGTCAGTGAAATTTGAAATTCCAACCCAGGCCGAAGAGGAACCTGGTGTTGGTGTGGAAAATTTTGATAATGGTGATGGATTTCCACCAAATGACCTTGCGATGGTGAGCCGTAAGTTGTTCTCATCAATTTAAGAATTTCTTTTTGCGAAGGCAATTCAATCGAGTATGGAATCCCTGTCGCTTGAAGTCCAAGAAAAAACCGCACAAATAGAAACCACCGCCTCGCCCAATGACGATGAGGGAGAATCGGAGGAATCGGAGAACGATGATGAAGAACTGTTCATCAACAACAACAAATCCGTTCGGCCGTTCCGGGATCCAAAAGTTGCGCGTGTTCGTGCAGTGTCCCCCACTCCGTCACGCGGGTCGTCGACGGCAACTTCAAAACAACCAACACCTGAGGAGATCCGCCAACGTGTCAAGCGCAGTATGATGGGGAAAAGCACAAAAGAAGCATCTCGGTCGGGAACAAGGAGTAGAAATACCGTCAAGAATTCGGCGAAGCGAGAGGCAACTCGCGCGGCAAAAGAAGGGAAGGGAAACTTTTGGGGTTAAAATAAACGACCCAAAAAGAAAAGTCGTGTCCACACACTTGTCGGTGTTTGCATGGTAACTTTCATTCCAGAACTTTCCTAAAAGTTAATAATGCTTGATTGATCCATAAGAATTTTTTCTTGTTTCAACCCACAACTTGCCGTCGATTAAAAGTTGGGAGATGCAGAAGCTTCGTCAAAGGGAAATGCACTGCAGAGGGCAACATATTGAAACAAAAAGAAAAAAAAAATGGACGCCAGACGCACCGACGTGACATACACGTGCGGAGGTAACAACTGCGTTTCCTTGTGCTCTGCAATGCTCCTGCGAAACTTCTGATCGCCAGTCTACTCGTTCGAAATCTGATCTATCGCATATACTCAAACGTCTCAGATTGCGGTGCGGACAACGTCATCAACCCTCGCGAGCCCATCCGATGCAAGGAATGCGGACACCGGATTCTGTACAAAAAGCGGACAAAGCGAAGTGGGTTGTTCGTCGTGTTTGCGTGCCATGTCCGTCATATGCCAAATGTATTACAACAGTGGTCCAATTCGAAGCCCGCTGAATTTGAGCAACACCAACAGCCGTCTTTAGCCGCATCCCGGCGGAATATTGAGGCGGCTGTGGAACCCCTCACAATGAGTGACCAAATAAACTTTGGAAGAAAGCTGTCGCTTGACTTTTTTGTTTTTTGTTGTGGCCCAGATGGTTCTTCGGAAGCTCAACACAACACATCCCGCTTACGAAGATGCGACGGTCGACTTAGGCGTACGGATAGACGGCGATCGAGTAAACATGCGGGAATATCCGTCCCCTGACGGCGACGTTGAGACGACCTTCGTCGAAGCAATTCTGAACTGTCAGTACCAGGTCAATTTTAACGTTCATGCGCCGTCTCGGCCCTCAGAAACTGTGGAAAAAGCTGGCACACCTCTGCTCAAATGTGTTATTCTGGTCGACGGAGCTATTTCTACCCGGATTTACATCGCAAGCGGATGGGGTGTTGTGGACGGAACCAGAGAAAACGGCTTCTCGTCGAGGTTCGCTTTTGCTGCCCCTAGCATCGTGGAAGACGGCGGAATCATCAACAGTGAATGCATTGATAAACTGGGTACAATTCAAATCAAGGTTTGTGGCAACTCGACGAGACTTGTCTTGAAGAAGGTTTAGATGTGGGTAGTCGAAAAACAACTCATGCCGCCGCAAAGCATTCGAGGCAAGCGCAACCGATCAAGTTCCAAATTAGAATACACCCAATCACCAATTGTATGTGATCCTCTCGAAGTATCTCTGAAATTCTTTTATTCCACAGAACGAACGCGCAAAAAAAGGTGTTTTCGTCTCGACAACAACTAGGTGAAAGGAGATGGCGGCTTTAAAATATTAACACAGTTTCAGGCTTTCAACTCCTACGCAACTTCCACCGCGACGGCAACATGGTGCAAGTAGTATTTATTGCAAAGTTCCCGTTTCCGAAGGACCTGTGTTGACGCACACATTTCACTACAGCACTAGAGATTTTCTGGAAGTGGATGGAATACTGACGAAAAAAGAATTGACGGCTTCACGTCAAGGAGTTCAAGAGACAATGGACGATTATTCAAGGAAATCAAAATGCGAGTGGGAGGTCCGCGAAGGGAGCGCGGTCGACTTCAAGCAGACGACAATTAGCGATGTGATCGATTTGACTGGAACGGACACTGACACCCCGTTAGCCCATTTGGCTTTGAAGAATGTGCGAATGTCCCAAGTGGAGGTGATTGACTTGACGTGAAGGGCACTCCCGACAATGTCAATGTAATCGTTGTACAAAACATAAGTTTTTGTTACACAACTGAAACGCGAGAACGCACCACAAATAACGTGTTGAACCGCTAGATTTCAGATTACTCTGATACCTATGTCCCCAACAATGAAAAACAAAAAACAACAAATTGGAACCTTGAAGACTGGTGTGGATAAGGGTTCCATGTGAACAGCAGCCGATCGCTGGTCACTCTGTCCTACAGATAGGAAAACCGATCGAAAGGGAATCTGGTCAATACGCGACAACTGTAAGATTATTACAATTTTAGTAGAAGCCGCTGATCAAACCAGAATGTTATCCTTCAAAGCGCATAAATGCGCGCAAGTTCTTTATGGTTTTTGACACAAACCTTCCTCAACACACAACACCCAACACATGCATAAAGCCCGGACCTCGTGAAAAAGACACAAAACCAACATATCACAATCTTAAACGGAATGTGCTTTTCAGGCAGACGTCGCGCCAGCCGCCTTACGGTCCAGCAGGTTCTGGCGGTCCTTGTCGAGCTTGATAGTGGTAATCTTCACTTTCGACGGGTCCACACCAAGTTGCACGGACTGCGCGTTCGATTTCTCGCGTACGAGCTTTTCGATGTGGATCACCCACTTCTTGCGGTATACCGCAACCACCTTGCCGACGCGACCCTTGTGCGAGCCGCGCACAACCTCAACTTCGTCGTCCTTGCGGATGGGCAGCGATCGCACCTTGTATTTCTCCCTCAATTCCTTCGAAAGCGGAGCAGACTGAGAACAAAGCTGTGAATTTCAACACATCATTCTGGTGCTTACCATTATCTTACGTCTGATGCTTGAAGGGGCTGCAAAGTGAGCCTTCCTGCTCTTTCTGCGCGACGAGGAAACAGCTATGTGCAAACAAGAAATCAGCAGAGGCCAGTGAATCTCTGAAGGAGAAGATTCCGAATGTCATCTGAAGCATCAACCCGATCCCTCAATCCGATACTTTTCTTCGTTTCGACAGTAGTTTCGTATGTGGCGACACAGTTGCCTCGATGGAGGGATGGTGTGAGGATGGGAAGGGACTCACTGGTGGAGTACTTCATTTTGGAGAAAAAACGTCAAGGAACAACATACTGTTCGCCTCAAGTCCTTCGAACATCTGCTCCTTTAGGAGAGCGAAACAACAATTGTACACCGAATAAAGAATTATTACGGGAGTTCACGACTGAAATGTTCGTTGTTTTTTTTTTTGCGCCATTTGAGGAATTTCTGAAACTGCGTATACCAAGGCGGCTTCTGTTCGAAAACGATTTGCTGAATCACTTTGAGATTGCACACAAAATGATGCTGCGGATTTTAATACTCAAATTGCTTCGTCTCCTTCCCAATCCAAATCAACGATATCCCCCTCATTATACTCGTCTGAAACGCCGTCTGTATCATTGTCGCTTTTGTTGTCGTCTTCTACCTCCACGTCACTTTGCTCACTTTCTGAATCAGACTCCTCACTGTAGTTACTTCCGTAAGCCTCGAATCTTCTGAACTTGTCCTCCCCATTCGACGCCTGCGAAGATCGACGTGGATTAAAACCGGACACAAAATCTGGTTTTCTTAAGTCGGTTGCTTGTTCGCTAATTAAGATGTCGCCGGCTGTTTCCAGAGGAGCTTTCACATTCCGCGCAGAATCCGCTTGTTGATATTTTACTGGATCCAACCCTTTCCGAATTAATCTACAAGGCGGAAGCTTGCATTTGTCCCCGAATGAACATGGTATTCCCGCATCGGCGTCTGGGCACACCCAAACATGGCGCTCCCGACACAAGACGACAGAATCGTCGCGGTGTCCTCCAGATACACTAACTTGCGGCTTGGGAAACCCAACATCGCAAAAACCGCCACGTGCGAACTTACGGCAAACGCGCGTCGGAGCGGTGGTTTCGCCTTCGGAAGACGTCGGCGCTGTAGCATGGACAAATCTGCATAATGGATCACGGCAAGCGCCGGGACGCGTCGTGTGGAAAACACACAGCGGCGCGTTGCGCCATGAGGCAGAGTGGGAGAGAGGGCATGTTTCACCACCGAGCGCGCAAGAGTTGGAAAACAGATAACGGCGGCAAATGGCGCGACGGTGCGGATCATGAATGAACGGACATCGATGCGCGAGGCGGCACTTCCCGCGGGTGTAATGTGGGCAGAAAGTCTGACCAATTGGAATCAGATTTCCTGATTTGGTTTTCGCATATGCGGTTTTTCCAATCATGATACGCTTTGGAGGACGCATTTCGGTCACGCGCGGTCGTTTCTTTGTGGATGCAGGAGTCGGTGGCGGTGCTAGTTTTATTGGTCAGCAAATGTCTTCAAATAATGTGTTACCGCCAACACGAACGAGTTTTTTCCGAAAAGAATCTACTTTGTATTCAACATCATTCACCACAATCTTGTTCGGTCTCTCTGGAAAATTCAGTTTGGCGTTCCAGAGCCCTTTCCATGCAAGCCTTACTTGGATTCGTTGAGACAAAAGATGTTCGAGACTTCGCACCACTGTTTAAAGAAGTTAATTGAAAAAACGGAACAGAGTTTGCACCGCACTTTCGGGTGTCAGCAGAAGATTTTCCGACTTTTGAAAAGCAATGGAATGTGTTGACATTGGAAAAATCATTAAGGCAGACCTCTCACGAGTTTGTTCCCGCTTGAGACAAATTCAGCCACTTCAGTCTTTGCATTGGATGTGTTCGGCGGAGGTTCAGAATTTGATGTTTTTGCTACTACAAGTCTTCGATTCTTCGACATCCGTGACAGCGGCCTGTGCACAGAAGGATGTACAACAGACGTGACCTGAATCGGAGGCGGTGCAGCGGAGCCGCTGTTCAAAACTAGGACCCTGTTTGGGCCACTATAAGATTGCGCTATCGCACGTTTCCTGTTATTGATGGCGGCTGGCAGACGACATTCAGAACGGTGAATCCACGCTTTGTAGCAGTTTCGCGAGCATGAGGAACGGAGAATATCTGATACCTTTGAGTCGAGCGATCTGTTCTTTGGTGTCCATTTTTGAGTGAATCAATCTTGAACATTGTGGAAGCTTCCAGCGCCCTCACACTCAAGAACGATATCTTGTCAGCGAACAAGTCGCCATGCTAATCGAATAAGTTCTTTCAAAGCTGGTTTCCGTGATATTTGTTTCCGAATACGCTGTGGCGGATGAAAGCATTCATGTAACACGCCCCACAGTTGGTGGCGTGCAGAGTTCCATTTTTCGCGCACACACTCCACAATTATGTGGCTCGACAATCAGCAGTCTTTTTGCTCTTTAAAACCACAACGTAAAGAGCTATGCCCAGTTTATTTCCACATCAACTCGCAATGCAAAACAAATGGCAACTGACGATGAAAACTCCCTTCCATTCACTGATGCAATTTACGGCAGTGGCAACCCGGTCACAGTCAAATCAGTGCCCCGGAACATTGCAAATTCATTTACTTCTTGTACGATTGCTCCTGAGAAGATTTTTCAGCAGGATCTCAAGAATCCGTTAGGAAACACTTACGCTTCATGTCTTCGATAGATTCGAGCGATTCGAAGCTGAAATCAAATGGTGTTGGGTGGGAAGGCTCATCATTTGGGTCATGATATGCTTCCAGGTAGGGATGAGCAAGAGCTTCCTCAACCGTAATGCGACCAGATGGATCGAATGTCAACAGCCTTTCCAGAAGATCCACAGCTTTTATTCTGTTAGCATTTCAAAAGTAAAGGCGACAACCAACCAATGTTGGAAGCTCTTGGATATAGATGTAGCCACGGAACTTTCTGTGTTGTTCTGAGGCTTTTTATGTAGAGCTGGGCCTGCCCAAAAGTAAATAAGTTGATAGACACACTAGAATGGAATACCCGCTCGCTTCCAATGTTGCGTAAGGTAGAATCATCAGGAGTGCCAAGGATGTTGAGAATGTAGTTCAATTGATCTACATAGTCCCTTCCTTTGAACAAAGGCTTGCCCCCTAGTAGCTCCGCAAAAATGCACCCAACACTCCACATATCGACTGATATCAAAAGTCAAACAAATACTCATTCAAACAGCGGACTCAACTAGCTTTGGTGTAGTTTCTGAAGCTAAGCATGATTTCTGGAGCCCTGTACCATCTTGTAGCAACATACTCAGTCATAAATCCAGGATCATTATTTGTTGATGCAAGACCTCTGGCAAGACCAAAGTCAGCAATTTTCAACTCGCAATCTGCGTTCACAAGCAAATTTCCTGGCTTAAGATCGCGATGCAAGACGTTTGCCGAATGAATGTATTTCAGGCCGCGGCAAATTTGGTAGATGAAATACTGAAAGTGGGCATCCGTCAGAGGCTGCTCGGATCGAATGATTTGGTGCAAATCGGCCTCCATTAGGTCTTGAACAAGGTAGCTGAAAAACAAAGTCAAGAAACTGTCGGAAAAAAAAAATGCAAATGAAGACACTAACATCTCTTGGAAGTTATTCACGTCTGAGATGTCCATATCCAGAACAGCGGTGATCTGCAAGGGTTGCTTATCATCAACGGTTCAAACGAAGTACAAACAGACGTTTTCGTGACCATTGAAATGCTTCAGGAGCTTGATTTCCCTAAGCGCACGCTTCGTAAGGATGCTCTTTTCGAAGACTTTCAGGACTTTTTTGATTGCAACGTCTTGTCCATTTTGGACCCTCTTCGCTGCACTTTTGGTGGGAGACAAAACGTTAACAAAACCAACGGGACGCAGCCGCGTGTAGGACATGCGGAGCAGCCGAAGTACTGAGCGGTGCGTAATGGGGCGTCGAGCTTACCAAACAACACCGTAAGCGCCTTGACCGATCTCCCTCTGGAAAGCGTCATAATTAATGGACAATCGGAGTGCCGCTGGTATGTACACACCTGCAATTGGTAGCGACCGCCCAAGAACCCGGGCTCCCATCTTGGAGGTTCAGAGCGGGACATCTGGACGGATTTCTGAAACTTTCCCCTTCAAATGATTGTTTCGCACAATAAATGTGCCAAATATGAAACAATGATTGCCCGAAACATTCCAAGGTGACCACTTTAAGTTATCAGTGCAATCTGCACAGTGGTTGCAGGTTGATACACAAAAGATTCTCAAGTCGCGACTCTATGAATCGAAAACTCTGCTCCAAATCTGGCAGTTCAGTCATTTGCTTTCTTTTAATTTCCTGTCATTTTTGCGCAAACGATGGACAGCAAAACTCAAGCAAAGAAGCAGAAGATTCTGCGATTCGAAGAGTTCCTCTCTGATAAACTGCAGCCCGATCTGCGGGCTGTTCTCGAGGATCGCGACAAGGTTTACGCAGACATGGCCGAGTTGTGAGTGGTCGAGCATTGAGACCACCAAACGTCCTGACCTTTTCTTCAAGCGCGAAGCTGAAAAGCATGATCGCTCTTATCGCCGATTTCGGCGGCTCTTCATTTTCCAAGCGGACAGGCCGATCTGATTTGGATGATTCGTACAAGACTCTCGTGGATGTCGGATGCGATTTTTTTATGCAGGCAAAAGTGTACGATCCTGCTTTGTCGCTGTGAGCCGTTCCTGACATTTGGCGCAAAGAGAGAGGAAAAACAGGATAAGCATTCTTGTCGGGCTCGATTGCTACGTGGAATTCACTTTCGATGAAGCTTTAACTTTCATCGAAAGGCGAGAAAAGCAGTTAACTACGTGCGTTATCTTCCCAGTAAGACAAGGTCTGAATTATTGATGCAGAAAAGCAGACGGATTGACAGAGCGGGCTCTGGAATTGAAATCTCAGGTGAAACTTGTTCTTGCAGCTATTCAAGAGGTTTTGGAATCGTGAAGTTATTCAATAAATGCTCGCATTTGCAAGCATTTCTGACGCCAAAATTAACACAAGCATTTCCCGTCCATTAACTCATCTGTGAAACGCAATCCGTTTATTTCTTTTGAGAAATCTTAAATGTATATGGAAAGCCCGGTTTAAAATAAGTTGGTCGGTTTTCTGCAACGAAAGTTTTTCAAACGTTATGCAAAATGGTCCAGACGTCGAGTTTTCTCGTAAACAATGACGTAAAGACTGGTCAAGAACAATGTAACCAAGACACATGGTCGTGGCGGAGCTTCATGAGAATGTGCCAGTGGTCGAGTTGAGATTTCATAAATAGTGCGTTTCATGGTGTTTGACGTTAAATTTCATTTTGAAACGAAATTTGAATTCACTTTCATTAGGTTTCACGTGCGGCGGCTATGGCATGGGCGAGATTGCGAATGCTCATGTCATTCGTTTTATCGGGTGGCGATCGCTCTGAAAACGACAACAAGCCGCAAGTGAACATTAATTCGCTACCTGTGGAACTGGTTGCGGAGATTCTAAGTTGGATTCCTCCATTGCTAGTGATGAGATACAGATCGACATCGCACCTCTTCAACGAATGCTTGACGTCGCAATGGTTTGCAAGGATGAATCTTGATCGGCATCTACATTTGGTGAACTTGAGTGCTGAGGTTGTTTATCGTGCAGAGGACCTCGATAAAATGCTGTCAGGATTTCCAGAACACTATCAGTGCATTTACTTGTCTCGAAAGTTCGCGCGGACGCTGAAAATAAGTTGGAAATATATTGAATTTTGGAATTCGAAAATTCCTCAAACGCTCGCTCGAGTTGAATCGCTAGAAGTGCTCGAGCTCAGTTACTGTCAGCTTGAATGTGGATTGGGTCCATATGTCGATGCCGCCTCTCCAATTACACAATTGAAAGAACTTTTGCTGCAATGCAACTCCTTGAGCGGTTTTATTCCCGACCTGTCGCCTCTGATGTCACTTGAAAAGTTGAATCTGATGTTCAACCAGCTATGCGGACCTATACCAGAGTCTATTGGATGTCTAATCAACCTCAAGATTCTTTACTTGAATGGTAATTCGCTCAGTGGAAGCTTGCCTGAATGCTTGGGAAATCTCACGAAATTGGAAGAGCTATACTTGAATAGAAATGAATTGACTGGACCAATTCCAACGTCAATCGGCGGCTTGCAATGTCTGAAAAAGTTGAACATGAGCAAAAATCGTTTGTGTGGCTGCATCCCCGTCGAGCTGTGCACTTTGAAAAGCCTACGCGAGATCGATATTTCGATGAATAAGCTTACTGGCTCAATTCCGGATGAGATAACGGCAATGCCACATTTGAAGGACGTTATTCTTTCGCAAAACAATATCACGGGAACCATTCCGGGGTCTTTCGGTTCCTCCACTGTCGAAAACTTGTACCTGAGCGAAAACATGATTTCAGGAAATATACCTAACGACTTTGGTTCCTGGCAATCGCTTCGAAGACTCAGGGTGAACGATAATAAACTGGTAGGTCGATTCCCAACTGAGATAGCCACTCTACCTTTCCTCAAAGAAATTTGGACTTTTGGAAATGCAATATCCTTGGATTCTGAGCCATCAATTCGTGATGGCGTAGATGCAATGTTCACTTTCCTCCCTTTACATGAATAAAATGTCATCCGTCAAATCACGTCGTTCGTGATTATTTTGGAGGATGAGAAGAAGCAGGGGCGATGGCGGTATAGGTGGTTGGTGGAAGGTCAGGGTTGTTCGATGACAACGGAGATGACGGCGCTGTCGTCTTCTCAGCATCTGCCGTCGCCGCAGGCGCCATCCACCTTGCGCGGATCCGGCAAGAAGATGTCTCTGACCCTCGCCGGAGCCGGTTCCTTGACTCGCCGTCGGTCGTCGGCGTCACTGGCCGCCTCAGTCAGCACACACACACGCGCACCGACGCCGCTGGGCGCCCTGAAGATACTACTTCAGAGCATTCCGACTCCGGTTTCGGGTGGAATGCTGAAACAGCAACTCATTCGGTTACGCGGGGAGGACGGGACATTGGACGCGGAGTTCGACCAATCCGTGGCCGAGAACCTCTTAGCTCACGACCTGGTTATCGTAATCCTGGCATTCCTGCATCCGCGAGATGCTCTGCGCCTGCGCCGTGTTTCACGCGCATTCAACGAAATCTTGACTAGTCGATCATTCGCGCTTGCCTGCATGGCCAACAATTTCCCTTGCATCCACGCCACAGGCGTTCAAGCCACACTTTTCGATGGCATAGAGCCGCAGAAGACTTCGGCACGCTGCACGACGACTGAGCTTGACCGGTTGTGGTTCGTGCTGCCGGAGCATTTTCAGGCATTTTGCTGGCCTACCCTCAGCACTGTTGAGGAACTTCGCTGGTCTTTCACAAAACTTTCACCGACCGCGCATATTCCCGCAACAATTGGCAATCTTGCAACACTCACGAACATAGATTTTGGCTGGTGCAAGCTTACTGGAAATATTCCGGTGGAACTTGGATCTCTCAGTCGGTTGAAGACTCTTGCCCTCAACAACAACAGTTTGACCGGCAGCATACCTTCTGAAATCGGCAATCTCACCTGTCTCGTTTCACTGAATTTGTCCACAAATCTGCTCGGGAGCACCGTCCCTCTGGAAATCGGGCTGCTGAAGAAGCTTGAGTACCTAAACCTATCGCATAATTTTTTGAATGGTTCAATACCGAGCACGTTAGGAGACTTGCGGAACCTGCAAGTATTGGATTTGTCCTTCAACTGTCTTCAAAGCACAATACCAGCATGTATAGGGAAACTGTGGCAACTGTCGGTACTCTCACTTGAGCATAACGAGCTATCAGGATGCGTGCCGAAGGAGCTCGAGGAGCTGCAAAATCTGGACGAGTTGACGATTGCCAACAACAAGTTGCGAAGTCCGTTGCCACTCGGTCTGCGGCGATTCACGCGTCTTTATGATCGGTTGATGATGGTGCGGCCGCGTTTGGCGCTATTCAATGGTTCCGGTGATGAAGGGGGCATTGAAGTAGATGGCAGCTTCGAGTGAGAAAAGCATGAACATAAAATAGTTTCGTCACGAGAACCAATTCCTTTCGTCGCCTTGATCTTCAGCTTATCACGGAGACTGATTTGAATATGATGCGGGCAGCTTCCCGTCAATGAAATTCCAGACGAAAATTTTTGCGATTGTTTGCAGCAGTTGTGTTGGAAATAGGGTTGAGAACAGCGCACAAAACGAATTTTTATTACAGTTGTGTCTAGACAGGAAAAAAAATTACATCCTCCGCGAATGTCTCCAACAAAAGCTTCAATTCTCTGTCTCCAGCAAGATTCAAAAGTGTTCCCAGTTCATCTTTGTACGCTAATCCGTGAATGGGACAGCCAAGTCTTACTCCTACAAGATCCAGTAAATCTTGGAAGCTACTGTCGCGAGGAAGTTCAATTTCCTTGATCGAAGAGTTCGTTACATCTAGCTTGAGTCGAATGCTTTTTTCATCGTCATACTCGTTGAGCATGGAAAGTACCGAAACTGCCGGCGTGTCTTCCACGTCGTCGGCCACGTTGGATACATCTTCAACGACACCAGGCAGCGTTCTTAGAGTGAAAAACCGAGCAACAGCACTGCTGTTGATAATTGGTAAAGGCGAGTGCAAAAGCTCCCGCAGATAGCACTCAAGCCGCTTCTGCACGCGAGCGGCTTCTTCACCAGCATTAGTTTCGCCGACCGAAAGAATGGGTAAGAATGGGATTAACCGCTGACTGCCTTTCTGTCGCCCACTTTCGTGCGGAAACGAATTCAACAAATAAACTTGCAGCGACCAAAAGTCCTCATGTGTGCGATATATGGTGTTTCGTACATTTCCAGGTCGCTCGAAAACATATTCAATCTTGTAGTAATAATGATTATCAAGCGGGAATAACAGATGCGTCTGAATTCGCAAGTGTTTGATCTTTGACGGCAAACAAATCATTTGTGCAAGGTCTTGCTGCTGTTGTTGTGGTTGTGTGGCTGTTACTATTTTCAGAGAAAGGTCTGGGCTCTTCACTGCCGTTTGGCGAAGGTCGTTGTTGGACATGTTTTTGCGTTCTCGTGATCGAGAAACACCACGTTTTGGAGGAGAAAAGTCAGGTTTGGAGTCAAATGTTACCGGCGAAGTGGCGTTTCCAGTGCGCAGTGGGGATGAACTGGCAAATCCAGTTGGCACCTCGAGATTCTGGGTCTTCTCAAATTCACTTCGTGATGGCATAGGAATTGAGCCATTTGAAGTCTTAGAAGGAGTAGCTAAATAAGAGTCTCCTTGCAAATTAGCCGGCTGTGCTTGTAATCCACTTCGCGTCTCGTCAACAGCGCGCATTTCTGCGAAGGCTTGAGCAGATTTTTCCAGGCTCGCAAAGTGATATTTCGGAACTAAACCAGTGACTTGAGTCAAAGGGTTTGATACTTCGTAAAAAGAACTATTTTCTCGGATAACCTGCAAAGAATCATCCTTTTTCAATGACGCACGTTCATTTTGCACTTACGTAAAAAAAGTCACCGAATTTATAAGATAACTCCTCTGGGTTTTCGGCAATATGATTAACCGACTGAATGATCCGTGTTACAAGAAATCTGAAAAACAGATAAGTACTAACAGCTTTAACGACTTTTCGTGGGGGCATTTTTAAGAAATCAACATTTGGTTGTGAATGCGAACGCTGAAGTGGTTGTCCCATTTGCATTTGCGGGGATGTCGGTGACGGAGGAGAGAACGGGTTGGACAAAATTTTAAAGATGTTCAGAGCAGCCAAGTTGTTTCTGATATTATTAATCCTTGGCGCATTTTTCGTGACGGGAGATCGAATGTCGGGAACGCTCGAAAAGTTTCTCTGCGGTGTTGGAGATTCGCAGTTGGGGCTTGGTGACATGATCGGAGGAAGTTCTTTTTCGTCGTTCGGCACAAAAGTGGACGGGGAGTGTCCGTCGTGTTGCTGGCGCAGGCCTCGTGGACCATAAACGTCATCTCCTGCTTCCTGAGAGCCAGTAAATCGAAAGCCCAATTGTCCACCTGTTTCTGACAGGGGTCGGTCAGGCTCTTGGGTGTCATTAACTGTTGTAATAGTGAGATCGCGTCTATCGACCAGTTGGTCCAGTCTTTCGCGGCCAGTCACGCTTCCTCCATAGACTGCGTCTGTTTCGTATATGGACAAAACGACTGGAGTCGGTTCTGGTTCTGCTGACACGGTGAACAAGGGCTCGTTTGAAGTGTACGCAAAAGTTTGTTCTGGGTATGCAACAGTACTTGTAGCAACGGGAACAAGAGAGCGATACCGCGGCGGAGATGAAGGACGGCGGGGAGTCTTTGCAGCCACAGAAAGCTGAGTTGGGGATTGTGGCTGTCGCGGTTGCAAGTTTCGGATCCGTTGTTGGTGGGCTTGCAGTTGTTGCAGCTGAAGCTGTTGACGTGCCGCCACAGTCGTGGCGTCGGGGTTGGCGGCGTGGCGGGATCCGTTGGTGGCGGATCCCTGGGAGAAAGAGCGCTGGCGAAGCGCGGGAACGGCCCGATTCCTCGAGTCCATTCAACAAATGCCGACAGAGACAGCACGTTGCATGGGGCAACCTGCCAGATGCATGTCTGCCAGTGCGCTTCAACGGGTTGCAGCTGCTGGTGCTTATGACGAAGCACCTTCGGCACGAGAACCAGCGACTGCTGCAGGCATCATCAGCACAGCAGCAAGAGCGACGCTGACATCAGCAAAAATCAGCACCAACAACCGCGCCCCTCACAAGCCACAAGCATCAAGCATCATGGCGTTGCGCGCGTGCGTGCGTGCTTGCGGACATGCTTCGCCACAGCCACAATTGAATCAAAACGAATTCAATCCTCGTCCGAAATCCAATTCTCCGCCAACAGCCTCAATAGCCTCAATATGCCGCCGAAGAAGCGCGCTGCGTCTGCAGCCCCCGCCCCCGCCGCCGCGGCTCCGCGGAAGAGTTCGCGGCTCGCTGCCTCTGCCTCTGCTGCCGGCGCTGTCGCGCCTTCTATTGCGGCTGCTCCTGCCGTCCCCGATCCGCCCAAGAAGCCTTCAAAGCCTCGAGGAAAGTCCACCAAAGTGCTTGCCGCAGCGTCTACTTCCCCTGCTACGTCCCCACCCCTCGCTACCACCGCAGACGACGACAGCGAAGATAAAGACGAAGACGAAGACGAACCGATGCTAGTAAAGGCGATTAAGAAGGGCGTTGCGGTATAACATATTCTTCACCCTTTTTGGCAATACCATCCTTACTCCCTTCAAAGGCAGTAGACTCTGCTGTTCCGCCATCGATCGCACAATCATTTCATGTGCTTGAGCTAAACGGTGTTGTTTACGGTCAGCCCTATTGCCCTGTCATTTCTGGGGACTAAACTGCCCTGTTCAGATGCTCTATTGAATCAAACAAACATTGACGCCAACAACAACAAGTTCTTCATCATTCAGGTTCTCAAGCACGACTCTACCGAGAGGTACATAACATGGACAAGATATGCTCGTGTGGGAAATATTGGTCAAACGCAACAACCGGAATTTTCGGATCCTCAGTCCGCAATTTCAGCATTCGAGCATAAATTTAAAGACAAGGTACTTCACTCCCATTTTGTTGAGTATATCTAATCTTTCACATACCCAGACCAAAAACCGCTGGGAAGATCGGGCAAATTTTGTCAAATACCCTGGGAAGTACCATTACCTGGAAAGGGATTACCAGGAGGATGACGAGACGGCGAAAGATCCTACGCCGAGCGCGTCCTCTGAGAACGAGCCTGTAAAAACGCCTCCTTCGAAACTCGATCCTTCTGTTCAAGACCTTGTTAAACTTATTTTTGATTTGAACTTGATGGAGAAGGAGATGGTAGAAATTGGTTACGATGCCAAAAAGATGCCCCTCGGGAAGCTGACGAAAAAAACAATTGAGCTGGTAAGAGTACTTACTCTGGCACAGTTGTCTTTCTTCATTGACTGAGCTCGTTTTAGGGGTATCTGGAGCTCAAGAAAATTTCAGAAGAACTATCGCGGCCAGGAGGTCCACGATCGACGGTGCTTAAGGAGCTATCAGGGGACTTTTACACCGTTATTCCACACAACTTCGGGCGTAATGTTCCTCAAGTGATTAATTCTGTGCAGCTACTGAATCAGAAGCTCAAGATGGTTGAAGCTCTTGGAGATATTCAGATCACAACTACTCTTCTTAAGCAGAAAGTGGACTCAGAGACCAACCCCATAGACTCCAAATTTAACAGTCTGAATATTGGTATGAAGCCTGTGGACAAAAAAAGCGACACGTTCAAATTAGTGGAGACTTACACTGCAAACACACACGGACAAACTCATAACCATTACAAACTGAAAGTTGAAGACGTATTTGAGGTTTGACCTTCTGATTTTTTTTGTTCTGTTAAGTTCTTATCTCTTTGCCGCCAGCTTGAAAAGGAAGATTCTTACGAGAAAAAGGGCACAAAGCTTCACAACAAGAAACTTCTGTGGCACGGAAGCAGAATTACGAATTTCGTGGGCATTTTATCTCAGGGACTCCGGATTGCGCCACCGGAAGCACCCGTTACGGGTTATATGTTCGGCAAGGGCGTCTATTTTGCAGATATGGTATCCAAATCAGCAAATTACTGCTTCACCACCCGGTCAAATCCAACGGGATTGCTGCTGCTTTGCGAAGTGGCGTTAGGGGATGAAAACGCTTTAGTCAACAGCGATTACCATGCGGATGAGTCAATGAAAGCCAACGGTAAACATTCCACTTGGGGGATGGGTCGAACTGTTCCCAACCCCAAGGAGTTCGTCACCCTTCCCAATGGAGTTGTCGTTCCATGCGGGAAAGCGGTGACAAGCAAGGATTCGCTCACGCTGCAGTATAATGAATTCATTTGCTATGACTTATCGCAGATTCGGCTTAAATACTTGGTGAAGATGAAGTTTGAATACATGAGTTGGTGAGAATAAAAAGAGCCAAAGGAGTTCGTTGGCAATTGCCGCCATACACTCATTCAGCTTTCGCGTACATATGATTCTAGCACTGGCGCCAATGGTCGACCAGTGCGACCTCCCGTTCCGACGAATGTGTCGACGCCACGGTGCCACGCTGGTGTATACGCAGATGATCGTAGCGGAGCGCTTCATGCGGGACGCGGACTACCGTCGGGCCGTCTTCGACCCAGCGAGGGGCGACGGCGACCCCATAACGGACCGTCCGCTGGTTGTGCAGTTGGCGGGTAGCGACGCGGAAGTGCTGCTGTCTGCAGCTCGCGTCGTGGCACCGCACTGCAACGCTATTGACATCAACATGGGGTGTCCGCAGACGCACGCGGTGCATGGCGGTTACGGGGCGAGTTTACTCTCACGAGCACGGTGGGACGACGCTGCGCGCATCGTGCGAGTGCTCAGCGGCGCTGCCGCGGAGCTGCGCGTGCCCGTGTGGTGTAAAGTTCGACTTGTGGAGAATGGCGGCACAGTCGAATTCGCTCGGTTGCTGGAACGATCTGGGTGCAAGCTCATCGCCGTCCATGGCCGGTATCCATCATCGGTGCGCAGGAGGAACGGACTTGCAAACCTTGACATTATCAAAGATGTCAAGAAAGCTGTGTCCATCCCTGTTCTTTCGAACGGAAACGTCAGGTGTTGGGGTGACATTCCCGCGAATCTCGAAACCACTGGAGCCGATGGTGTGATGGTTGGCGAAGCTCTTCTCGTGAATCCACGTCTGTTCAGCGGAGATATCTCCTCTCCCGCTCCCAAAGATCTGATTCAAGGTTGGGTTGTAATGTTTATTTTCACTCAACTGCATCCAGAGTATTTGCAAATTTGCTCGGAGATTCACCCCGATGCATTTTCTATTACTGCCGCTCGACAGCATGTGCGAAATTTCTTGCGACCTATGTAACATTCATTTTGTTTTTGAAAGCAAACAAGCCAAAGAACTCATAAAATTTCTCGACAGCCCCAGATCTGCAAGTCCTCAGTTTAAACAAGCGCTCAGCATGGCAAAGTCATCGGAGGAAATTCTAGATTGTGTCAATAAATTCGGGTTCATGGATGCCTAAGGTCAATCCTCCAACGATGCTGTATTTACCAGAAGTTGAAACCAAGCTGCCGGCTTGCAATTCTTCACTTTTTGTGTTTTTGGGGTGTATCAGCTTGAAGAACAACAAGCGCCTTTCCTGCAATCGCCTCGCGACATTCCATCTCTGCGAATATTGCCACAAAATCGCTACACATCTTGCTCAGAAATTCATGTGTGGCTGTTCATCTTGTCCAGAAATTCACAACGGTTCGACGTCGAGGTTTACTCTTTGTCAATTTGTGTTTTACGCAGAAATTCCCTCTACAAATGACCCCGCAACCGTGGTGCAATCGTATTGTTATGCGAATCATTATCGATGGTAAAATATAATACGGTAAGAACTCGTGCCGATTCCTGGTATCCATTCAAAAATCATCCATGGGCTGGGGCGAATTACAAAAGTCACGAGTAAGCCAATTTCGAGCTTTACCTTCCACTACAGCTCTAGATTTTACGGATTTTTTAGCAGAACGACTGGAAACGACAAAACGAGATGCTGAAACAGAAGGTGACTTGGATGAACACTCACATTTGGCTGCAAGACCGTGGACTGCTAGCAAGCGGAGCAGGCCGGAAAATAATTGGCCAGGGATGTGAATATTTAGGTCGCACAGTTAAAAACAAGGTCTCCTTTCATGGTTGAGATCAAAGTGCACACCAGCGAGTCGTCATACGACAACGCAATCATCGGCATCGGAATCAGGATGGACAATGAGAACAGGAATTCTATCGAGTATGGATATCCCCGCGAATCAGATTGGCCCAAGGAGAGAACTGCAAGCTACGTGCTTTCCAAGATTCACCAAAAATGGAGCCTGTCATTAGACGTCTTCAATCCGCGGTCCACCGATAGCTACAATCTGTTTGAGCCCGACAGTGTACATTTGGACTGTGAGCTGTTTGTCGATGGAATGCTTGTGCGTCATGGTAATCAGGTCAGGTGCCAAGCATCCGTTAATCTACTTCACAGTGTACGTTGGAAACGGCAAATCTGAGATTCGCGGTCTCAGGGCAGGTAGTAGCGAGTGTCGTTTCATGTTTGCTTCGCCGAAAGTTCAACAAGTTGGGGACTGTATGGGAATCCAGTCGTCCGTCGGTACCATCATCGTAAAACTATGGCTTGCCAGAATCCGTGGTGAAATTAAAAACTCGGATTTACCAAAGACTTTTGGAAATCCACAGGTCACCGCTGTGAGTTGCTGCCTAACCTAAGTTCGAAAACTTCGCCTAATAGATTCCCAGGGAATATCGGGAGCAGTTTCTATGTCCACTACGTACGATCACTTTCGATGATTAATTGTCTTCTCATCATCCTTTCAATAGATTTGATATGGCACAGGAGACAAGGGATGTTTATCGCGCCATTGATGCCAAACGATTATCAAGAGAACCCTTTGCAATTCACTCATTTTACTACAGAACTGAAGCTGAATTAAGGGATTTAGGGGTTGCACCAGGATTTCGTAAAATTCGTCTTCCTCAGTTGCAAGCTCAAGGTGCTGTGACCAATTTTCTTCCAAAAGCCGATTAGGAACTTGCAGTTGATCAAAAATTTCACAAAAAGAAAACGAAAAAAAAAACCTGAAGTTTCGCGAATGAATAGCTTCATGGGCAGTATGGCATTTGACCCACTTGAAAATCCCATCATTATTTTGCTGAGAGTTGAAAAACATCTGATTTGTCGAAGAATACAAATATTTTCCAATTTCTGTTATGCTCCTTGATCTCCTTTCGGGAAATGAACACACGGTCTTTCGGGCCCTTTATCCGAAGGGTTCGCACAGCTCCTGACAGGATTTTCTTTTGAACGGCAAACTAATTAGAGACGGGACAAGAAATCACACAGAAGGAATTTCTTATTTTGCTTAATTTACTGGAAAGCACCACCGACGCTGACACGGGCGAAAAATACCTGAACATCTTGATTCCTCAAATTCAATTATTGCAATCAAATAGTAAAGGGCTAAAAGTCGAAATTTCGGAGAGAATCTTTGAATGTCTTGCAGTAAGCTATTCCAACTTGGGACCGAAGAAAGAAGAAACGGGCCTTAAAATTTTGTTGGCGATGACAGACCTGAATGTTGGAAGTAAGCGATCCCAATTTGTATTGCTTTCGAACAGAAACATGCTTGCAGGCGTTCCTTTCAAGCCTACAATGATTCAAAACCTATTGAAAGCGTTTAAACTGAGCATGAAACAGCAAACGTCCGCAATCTCGAACTTAATTCATTTTATGTCTCGAATCGGCAATTTGGATCAACTCGTTTCATTGTTTCTAGAGAATGCTACTATGTCAGCGCTTTGTGAGTTTCTGAAGCATCCTCGACTATCGACAACCGTAATGAGCGACATATTTCAGCTTCTTACAGTACTTTGTTCTCATTCGGGTAAGAAATGAACTTCGTCGCGAAAATGCTGCAGCCATACACCAGAAACAATATTGAAAGAATTCGCCAATTGTGGGGGGATGAAGCGATGTTCCATCATGCTCCACAAAGGGAAATTATCCAGTTCTCAAGTTGTGATGGAGTTTCTGGCCACGGTACTTTCGTCGGGTACGACAGGAGCTGTGTATAAAGAGCCTGATCATCTGCTCAGAATTCGCCGCGAACCGATTTCTCGATTCCGGTGGAATGCAATCACTCGCGACTTTTGAAAAGTTGTCTGATATTAACCTTCACAAGCTGTCGCTGAGTGCTGTGAGAGGTTTTGAACAAGGCAGGCAATTTTTCAAATGCAGATTCAGTTTTTGACGCTCCCTTTTTCAGCAAATCTACTGAAAGGAATAAATCGCAGTATCGCGCGAGATTTCATCAAATCACTACAATTGAAATACAGTGACATAAATAGCTCAGAAGACATTGTCAAATTTAATCGTGAAATAGACGATCTCCTGAAGCTGTTCTTAGGAACAAAACGGGAACCAACCTCGATCGCCGAAACTTCGATCGAAAATAAATCTCAGAAAAGTGCTGTGAATGATCGAAGAACGTCCAGTACAATCGGAAGTCCCGAAAAACTAATTGTAAAGATCAGCACACCAAAGCCAGCGGATATTGCCGACGCGGGTCTCAAAGAATTAAAATCCAGTCGAACATCAGCCGCCAAAATTCCTGTGCAACACTCTGCCCTTGAAACCGCCGATTTTCGTAGTCGTAACACACGAAATTGTTCTTCAACTGTAGACGAGGAAATGGAAATCCTCGTTGAACCTAAACCACAAATGGATGAGTTTGCGATTATAGGAAAGCTCAATTCGAATTCTCTCGAAGTTCGGGAGGAAGGTGTGAGTCTTCTGAAGAAATTGAACTTCGAAAAAGACATCGCTGCTGAAATCTACAAGCAACTGATCGAAGCTTTAGCCAAAATATTTGAATCTGACGATACGCATATTCAAATCGAATGTTTGGCAGTCTTTCATGCAATGGCATCTTCTGGTGGGAACAATTTTAATTCTTGCATTAAAGTTCTACAAGCATCAAAACGCAAAGAGCTAGCTAGTCACGGTGTGCTCGATCTTCTATTTGACAAACTACAAGAGTACGATCTTTATCTCTTGGAATCTGCCTTGAGAGTGTTATGCCAGTTTGTTGACGAAGGTATCGATTTTTGTTCAACCAAAAAAAATACCATACCATTTCTCAGAACAGTACTGTCGATGGATGCTGAAAAAGAACGGAATCAGGTGTGCAATTCCATGTCAAGAAATCTCAACACATATTTGCAAGTTATCCAGGCACTTCAGAACGCTGATATTTTCAGAGCACGGAGACCTACAGCGAAACGCGAAGTTCTGCCTTGAGCGTCTTGTGCGAATTGGTGGGAAAAATGCGGCGGCAGAAGCCAGGCAAGTCTGTCTCCTTTAACATCTTTCACACTTACTTGCGTATCGCCACCACTGCCACTGCGAACCATCATTGCTGCCTACCTTGCCACCAGCATGATTGCAAGTGCGGATCCATGGACAGGTGTGGTGACCAAGTGGCTAACTGCGCGCCGTTCATGAAATAAAACAAATAAAAAAATGTCAGTGCAACTTCTTGGCCTATTGCAGCTGTTGGTGCTGCTGGTGGCTTCGATCTCCGCAGATGCTCATCGGCGGACCCTGCTCCCACGCTTGGGCGACCATGCAAACTACGATTATATTGCGTACCGCGTGCGTGATGATGACGCCGCGGGCCCGGAACCACATGTTCGCCGAAGGGAGCGACTTTTCCCTCGCGGCGACCTGGTGGCCCAGAAACTCCAAATGGCCCTGGCATCTGCTCTCGAAAAAAAGCACGATATTCGGGATGCCGACTCGGCGGTGCATTTCATCGGGCATGTCGGGGAGTTGGCCGATTATTTCCAGCTCGCGGTTCCCAAAAACGCCAATATCGAGGCATCAGCTGCGTTGGATTACCTTCGGCGTCTGGAAGATGTGTCTTGGTCAGAGATTCAAATCCCCGCGCGGCGACTTGAAAAGCGAGGGTTTGTAGCTGTTTCGCAATCAGATGCCAGGCACTTGTTCAACATCACGGATCCGGAATTTTCAAGTCAATGGCACCTCATAAATGAGTCAAGAGGACAGGAGGGTAACGATCATAATGTGACCGCGGCTTGGGCGCAAGGTGCGTTCCCTGAGTCTGCTCGAATTCTCCTTCAAAAAGTTTGATGATTCCCACAGGGAATTTTGGAAAAGGCTCCGTAGTTTGCTTTGTGGACGATGGACTCGACTACAAGTCAGAAGATTTGAAAGACAATTATGTAACTGTCTTTTGGTTTTGAAACTTTATTGACATTGTATTTTCCTTGTCAGTTTGCCGAAGGGTCTTATGACTATAACACACACACAGATGATCCACTGCCAAAATT
This sequence comes from Entophlyctis luteolus, assembly GCA_027604725.1. Lineage (NCBI taxonomy): Eukaryota > Fungi > Chytridiomycota > Chytridiomycetes > Chytridiales > Chytriomycetaceae > Entophlyctis > Entophlyctis luteolus. The sequence continues at coordinate 45,554 of JADHYT010000122.1, forward strand.
GTTCGCAGATAGGCACGGTACACGGTGCGCGGGGGAAGTCGCCGCTGTTAGAAATGGTGTCTGCGGGGTTGGTGTGGCGTATCATGCACAAGTGTCTGCTGTGAGGATTTTGGGTGATTCATTAACGGAAGCGGACGAAGCTGCAAGTATCAACTACAAAATGGATGACAACCATATTTATTCATGCAGTTGGGGTAAGCGATTTTTGAGTTTCTGTTCCATTTTCCTTGGATCTGACGAACGTAGCAAGGCCCGAGGGATGATGGAATGACAATGGAGGCCCCACCTCAGATAGTTGCTGATGCTGTTCTTAATGGAGCCACCAGTGGACGAAAAGGATTGGGATCAATTTTCGTTTTCGCCAGCGGCAACGGTGGCGGAAATGAGGACAACTGCAATTTCGATGGGTACACAAACAGCATATACACAATTACTGTGAGTGCAATCGATCGAGAAAATAAGCACCCGACATATAGTGAATCTTGCTCTGCGAATTTGATTGTCATGTACAGCAGTGCGACGTCAAGACATGACGACGCGATTGTTTGTTCTTTTTGTTTCTGCCAATTATCTGCTAAGTATAAACTAGTCCACAACAGATTGGAAGTTGGGTGGTGAAGGAGTGTTATGCACGAAAAATCACGGGGGAACTTCTGCTGCCGCGCCGCTCGCATCGGGAATATACGCCCTCGTCAATTCTATCCGGTCTGTTTTTGTTGTATGTCACGAAAGGAACTCTGACTTTTGTGGCTTTATGCAGACCGGATTTGAATTGGCGGGACTATCAGCACATTTCTATTCGTTCAGCAGTTCCCATTTCCACCAATAATCCTTCATGGTTCAAAACGGCGGCAGGCAGACTGTACAGTCACGAGTTCGGTTACGGCAAGCTCGATGCATACCAAATTCTTGAAGTCGCAAGGAACTGGGTGTCAGTTCGACCGCAAACATCGTTCCAGAGTTCGTTGCTCATTCCGCAAGGATCTGGCGCTATACCCCAGGGCTCGGGGCAAGACATAAGAGTCCCCTTTGTCGTTACAGAAGAAGCGCTTGCCGAAATGAAGTTTGGAACCCTGGAACACGTCACTGTTACGGTTAATATTGACCACATGAGGCGGGGTGATGTTGCAGTTGATCTGATCAGCCCGAATTCTGTTGTCTCGCACCTGGCTGTCGGACGTAGGCTGGACGCTGCAAAGTCAGGATTCACAAACTGGACTTTTATGACCGTTGCTCACTGGTAGTTATATAATTGCACAGTTGTTGCTTCTTTTAAAAATTTTCAAATTTAGGGACGAAAACCCTGTCGGAACATGGCAAGTTGTTGTCCGCGATGAACAGAAGCCTGATTTTACGGGAATATTCAAGAACGCTCGGATTACATTTTGGGGTTCTCAAGCAAATGCAGTCGAAAATAAACCTCAGGTGACTGCGGGTCCAGCATCGACAGAATCGACGGAAAGTTTCTCGCCAGAATCATCTGAAAATGTGATAGCAACTAGTGAGTCAATTTCGGCAAACGAAACAGCGATTAGTTCGGACTATGGCTCTGGTTTCGGATCCGGCTGGGTGACCGCCGTGGTTGTTCTTGGGATCTTTGGGACAGTGGGGTACGTAGGTTATTCCAGGCGAATGGAGATATCAGAAAAATTGCAGTCCTGGCAGAATCAGCGGGAGCTAAACAATCAGGACGTTGAATTTCATCAACTGCGAACAGAAGTTGAAGGAGATGATGAGGATTTTGATGAATTGGATGGAATCGAAGGGCCAAGCGAAGCAGAGCTGGAGGAGCTGCGACGGGGCGGATATCTGGTTGATGATCTGCTTGACCTGGATACGACGCAGCAGCAGAGCCTATGAGTCCTCCAGCACGGGCGGGGAAGGAGGGGCGGGTGCGGGCATTTCTTAAGTTGCTTGCGATGCGATGATGCGCAAGGGAGGATTGTTGATTCCAGTGACGACGTTTTGCAAACATTTCGATTGATCAGATTGATTAAACAATTTCAATGTTCAGGAAGAAGCAGGCGCCGCCGGACGACTTTGAGGCACCGCGCCCGTCTCGGTACTCGGCGGACAGTGGCGGCGAAGGCTTCTACGGCGACGAGGCCGGCGGGAAGCGCGGCGGGCTGAATGCGGTGTCGCCGCCGGGAGTGCTGCGTCCGCCGCTGGTCCTAACGGCGTGCGTTGTAGCGGCGATGGCGGTGGCGTTTGTGATGGCTGCTTTCGTGCTGCTATCACCGTTCTCGACGACGCCGGGCGTACAGACGATTGGCTTCGTGACGATGACGGCCGTCGCGACGAGCCCTGCGGATGACATCTCAGGCGCCGTGCTGACTGTTTGGGTGAGTGAACAAACGGCGCGTCGGTGATGATTTGCTGATCGCCGGCCACATGTGCACTTCCCATCGGTCTCCCGCTTGTTGCAGGGCTCGTGCGTCACGTTCGCTTCCAACGGCTCCACGTCCTGCTCCCCAGCCACAAACCTGCTGCAAGTTGGCGAAAACAGCTTTGATTTCCAATTCAACCCTCCCACATCCTCGTTGCCGTCCAACGTGTCCAAATTCAATGTCAGTGCCGCTCTGAACGCGATCCCGTACAAAACAAATCCGATTTTGATCTTTTCCTTGCCAATCGTCATGAGTCTGCTTTTCCTCGGCACTATCTCGGCATTCTTAGGTCTCCTGACCTTTTTCATCAGACACTATTCAAATGCTTGGGTCTCTTGCGCAAAGTTTACCTCAGTCATGGCCGTGCTGTCGTTTGTTGTTCTTCTTCTTTGCATCGTCGCTGCTGGACTCGCGGGAACGGGTTTGCTGGCGTTTCTCGCCGCGATTCCGGCAATTTCAGCCTCCGAGTCGCCTGCTGGCCTGTCAATAATTGCGGTGGCACTCGTAAGTGACACTGCGGCCGCAGTTCTCAGTATATGGTCGTTCTATCGAGCGAGTTCGTTCAGCAACTATTTGAACATGGAGAAGATCGCGAAGAATGAGGAAAACTTCCAAATGACGCAACAAAACCAACGCGGTCAGCCGCGCTTTGCTGATGATAATTATGACGACAACAACGGCAGCGACTTTGACTCCCGGCGACAGATGAGATCACCTCCGCGTGGCGACCGCGGTATGTCCCCTCCAAGGCGGTACCGAGACGAGGAGCAAGGATATAGATCAAGAGACGCCGGTGGTGGCCGGCAAAAGCCTATAAACGGTCAAGATAATCGGGGCGACAGAAATCGAAACGATCGCAGCGCCAACCGCGAAACCCATGGCGGTGGCAGAAGCTATAGGGATGATCAGGACAGGGATGGCCGAGGTGACATGCCTCCGAAACGGACGGATGCGTCGAGAAGAGCTGGACGTGATTCCGGCCGCTATCAAGGAAGCAATGCCGCTGAAAACAACGGCAAAAGCGAACCTGAAAAAACAGACTGGGGCATTCTTAAGACAGCAAAAGGCGTTGCCAATGGTGTTGCCAATGCTGCAGGTGGTGTGTATGGATACTTTGCTGGGGGCGGAGATGCTGACAAAGACGCATCAAAAAGTGGTGCAACTAAGGAGGCTGCTGGGGGTGACAAGAAGAAAGCAGGAAACGCGATCGCAAATGCATCGAAGTCTTCGTCCGCGCCAAAGGGTGGAGAACCGTCAAGGTCAAGCAGCCGAGGACAAGGGCCGCCGCGAAGGGGCGGCTCTGAACAGCGATCAAGAAGTAACGATCGCAGAGCACCTGATTCGAGAAGGGGCTCTCCAGATAGACGTAGACGTTGACTGGTGCAACGAAAACTGCGGGCTTCACCTAACCATTTTTTCTTTCTGAAAAAAGGCTGATGATAGTGGTTATTGTTTGTGAAGTTTAATGCTGTGTCTACTTTCCAGTTGTCCAAATACAGTCGAGTCGGTCTTGCTTTCATCGGGAAGCACCCAATGTGGAATTTCGAATTGGAAGATCACGAGTTCACACAATGTTTGTTTACTGCTGCGCGCATTGCACGCCAGGCCCTCCATGCCCATGCCCATCTTCGTCGTCGTCGTCCCCCTCGTCTCCCTGGGATCGCTTTGCCTGCATTGGATCAACATTTGATAGCATAACATCTTCCACTTCCTTCCCCTTCGTTGACGGCAAAATCGGGCGGGGGGGCAGAATTTTTTCAAGTCCTTTCAACTTGTCTTCTCCAATCCAGTTCGGCTCCGGGAACACAATCTCGAATTTCACGTAAAGGTTTCCTTTGTCGAAAGGACGTTTGTGGCTGCGGTTCAAAGTATTTTAGATTACCCAGCAAAATATTTCTCGATGAACATAACATACATTGGCATTCCTTCACCAGTGATGCACTTGATTTCGTCAGGCTTTATGACTTCTCCGGGGAGAATGTTGACCATCAAAACTCTTTCGTCCAAGTGCTGGATTGTGAAGTATCCTCCAGCCAAGGCACTGAGTAAGTCCAGCTTGACATCGATAAATAGATCAGCTCCCTTGCGCTTAAAGCGCTCGTGCGGCTTCTCTTCAATGACAATAATGATGTCCCCAGGAACGACACCAGGAGCTTGGTCTCCCTCACCGTTGAAAGTGACCTTCTGACCATCAGTCATGCCTTTGTCAATGAACACTTCCAAAATCTGAAAATTTTCTTAGTTTTTTTCCGACATTTGAATCTGCACCACGAACCTTTCTCTCGTTGACAACTTTCTTTCCGGAGCAGTTGGAGCATCTGTCTTTTGGATTGATGGTTTCTCCCTCTCCGTTACAATCTGGGCATGTCTGTTGCATTTGCTGAATCATCGGGCCCATTTGACGAATGACGACTTTGACACCACGACCATTACATGAGGAACAAGTCTTGGTCGCACCAGCCTTTCCACCACGACCTTCACATGGCGCACATATGACTTGCTTCTGCAGTGCGAGCTTCGACGTTTTGCCTTTGTAAAGGTCTTCCAAGGAAACCTAGTATGAAAGATTATTAAAAAAAAACAACCGACGATGCGGGTGATAATACCTTCAACGAATGGGCCATATCCTTTCCTCTACGGGGCCCAGATTGGCGGTTCCCGCGCCCACCGAAACCAAACGGATCGCTAAATGGCGGCAATAATAAGAAAAAACAACTATATGGAACCAAGAGGGCATTACCCTGCACCGCCGCCACCAAAGAGCTGTGAGAACAAATCTCCGGGGTTCATTCCTGGACCACCACCGGCAGCGCCTTCTAGACCCTCTTCGCCATATCGGTCGTAAACTTCTCTTTTCTGCGGGTCACTCAGAACTTCGTATGCGTGGGATATTTCCTTGAACTTATCGCCAGCATCAGGATTCTGCATGCGACGAGTGTTACAACAAGAACGACGTCAAAGGTCGATGGATCCCAAGAAGATTGTCACCTTATCGGGATGGTACTTCAAGGCCATTTTCCTTCGGACGACGGGAAGTCAGCGTGAACGGAAGGATTGAATGAAAAAATAAACCTGTAAGCTTTTTTGAGCTCGGACTGGAAGGGGAGTGAGTACGAAGACAGCGAAAGGACACGGCGGAGAGCAACAGACCTCGGAGCAGGAGGGGTCGACCTCCAGGGCGTCGTAAAACTTGGTTGACTTGACCATCGTGCGGGCTATGTCGCAAGTCTTTCTGTCGTTGTTTTGTGGCGGAGGGAAATGTTGTTTGTGGTCGCTGCCAGCGGACAGTGAAGAATGTTTTGGAAAGTTCTCGGGGCGCCGCCTGCGCACGCGGCGATGCCTTCGCCGCCATCGATCGTGCCCAGCGCTGCTGGCGTACTCCGTTGCTTTAATGTGTAACACGACCAGTCAGCGCTCTCCCGTTTCCCTGCAAGCAGCAACCGACCCGCGTACCCTCAGCGCTTTTGTGACTTGTGCTTCCTCCCCAGTACGCTCCCCTGACGGAGTGCCCACCGGATGTTCTTTTTGATTTCGCGGTTAAAGATCAGGCACACCAGTGGGTCCGTCCATAGGTTCGTTTCTATGAACATAAGCGATACAAAGTCGAACACGGCTGGAGACCGGCTTTTTGAGATGAGCTCATAGATGACCACTGTGGCATTATAAGAATAGCCCCCAACACAAGAATAAAAGAAAGAATTTATAATAATACGAAATTAAGAAACCAAAATACTCACATCCAAAAAAAGGAGTCCAAGCAACGACAAACATAAATGATATCATGAAGCATTGTACAACTAGTTTCGTTGCTTCATCGTCAAGTTTATCGGCATCCATGTACGTGGGGGATTTTGACTTCGAGGTTGCTTCTGTGCCTGTTCCTGACGTTTCAAGAAATTGAAAGCTTTCTTTCATTGTTGTAATAAGTGAAGAGATAGTCTGTTTCATTTTAAAATAGATGGATGCATACGCCCACAGCAGGACAAAGACTGGAATAGCAATGAGCACCAAGCAGACAATGATAATTCCCGTCAAAATGTTGTCACCATCACCAGTCCAGTTGATCTCGCAATACGTCCGACTTGGGCGAAGTAAATAAACGCTGTGGATTTCGCGGTTTGCCGCGAGTGGTAGCAAAGCCAAGGAAGCTGCAGACGCGAACGAACCCATGGAATAAATAACGGCAGCAGTTTTGGTAAAGAGTTCGGAACGATCGCGTGTGATACTTTCATAGCGGCCGATGGTGAGACCAAGGACTAAGAGTAGATTGGATCCACCGCAGAAAGTCATCAGGGTTGATTCAGATATACAGAGCAATGGCGTCAATTGCACGGGATAGTTTTGATAAAGACTTTGAGAAACATGAGTCACAGAAACACAGGAGTTGATCAGATTGATGAAACATATGCACCAGAGAAGGTAGCCTGCAGGGGACAACGAGCAAAGGCGCAAAATGTTGGAGGCAACTACAATCAGATTCAGAACCAAGGCAACAGAAGAAATAGATATATAGATGGCGAGAGAAGATGTTTCGGAGGGGGAAAACAGGTCCATTGACTTGCGACAAGCCGAGCAGGATGTACAAAAGATTTACAGACAACTTGATTACTTCAAATCACACAGACATTCGATTCGGAAAAAATTTCCGATGATGCAAGCCGCGGGACAATCTAGGTGCTTTTGAAAGCAAGGCGTGAGCCTTGGTCTTGGGGCTGGGACTTGCTTTTACTTTTTTGTGAGATTTATCAACTTGATGCAGCCGTAGCATCCTGTCAGCTTTTGATTCCGTTTTCATTCAAACTTCTTCCTGCAACGTATCTGTTCAAAATTTGCAGAACCAGGCTAAACAGGTTGCCAGCATTTTTGGAAAAATTTGTCAACAGCAAAGAAAAGCAAAAAACCACATTCTCAGTTCTCCATAAGCACGCAAGATAATCAAAACGTATCAGAAGCATCAAGTTTGGAACGAACGAAATGAAACCAATAATCGGCATACAGTTTTCTGAAATTCCACTCCATTTGCTGGAACTTCCTTTCGGTTTCCTCCATCATCTCCACAGATAAATCTTCCCAATCCTTCAGTATCAGCACGGGTAGGTTCTCGTACAGCGGATCTAAGGACGAAGTTTTGACAATGGGGATAGTGCTGAGGAGCAGTGCCTCGTACGTGCGGTAGCAGTCGAGACCGAAGCCGTGAGGTGAGATAACGAATCTGGACTTGGCAATCAGATTGGAGTAGAAGTCCATTTGGTCACTATGCACGCAGTTCATGACTTTCGTCGTTGGATGGGTCGAATTTGCGCCACAAAAGAGATCGAAAACGGGCTGTCGGATTTTCTTGTTTGAATCGATTGAAAAGGAAACAAGGGCATATCTTGAGCATTTTTTTGTTGGCGGTCGTGGTGTGGGGGAAGGGGCGGGAACAGTTAGGAACAGGCAGCAAATATTTAAACCAAGTCGCATACTTTTCAAGCTTCTGAGCAAGATCAACTTTTCTGAACTGCAGCCCGTTGACTAAGCCGATGCCGTTCTCGTAAACCTTTTGCATCACTTCACGCTTGTCACCCCACTGGGACATGCCGATCGGGATACACGATATTTTTCCGCCACCGGCCTCGATTCCCTTGCAATTCATGGTAAACCTGGAATATGCATGTGACAGCAGAACAGTCAATGCGAAGCGGCAGCGAGGGGAAGAGCTATTCGGTGCGGACGGATGTGTGTGCGCTCACCAATGAATTAAAAGCGGCGAAGCTGTGAAGAGAGTAACGGTCGCTGAATCGATGGCGCAGGCGGGGCTGCATCCGTCGCCGTCCCCACTGATCAGAAGGTATCTAGAGAGGAACAAGCGCGTGAGGCAAAGCGCCGGTGATCGCGCACCGGAACAGAGACGTGGTACTGGCACACCTACCGAGTTTTAATGTGCGGCGCGATGTTGCGGATAAAGTCGCCGACGGACCAAGAGTCGACAAACACGACCGAGCCGTTCCTAATCAGATTAGGCTCCACGTCAGACGCTTTGGTGATGCGCAAGAGGCGGCCTGTCTGCAGACTACGCTTGATGGACGCCGGGATAGGCATGTCACCGTAGTAGAAGTCCGCGGTAAGCCTCGTCGTGTCAGCGCTAATGCGATCGTTCATCGTGAATTGGGCAAAGTTGTCGACGCTTAAGCTGCCCAGCCAGAAAGACTGACATGTGAACAAATCCAGTCCTGTGGATGCAAAAAGCAGTGGCGCAAATGCGGTAGTGAACAGACTCCATGCTGTCGAATCTGACGTGTTTGGATGTTTCGACTCGAGATATTGCGCAAAATTCCCCAAATTCTGCTTCATGGACGCATGCACCAGCACGGAGCCGGAATGTTGTTCGTTGCAGTGTTTAAATACATGGACCAGCCGCGAATTTTCCTTCCAGCTATCCAACTGCTTGACGAACGGTGGAAGATCAAGCTTGTTTGCGAAAATTGCACCACTTTCTCGATAAAACATCCATTCAGACTGTGATCCGTTTACAGCTTTCAGGAAGTTCAGAAATCCTGGAAAGTCATTCACGAGGTCCACCTCAGTGCCAGTATAAAACCTAAACTCTGATATAAATTTGTTTTGGCTTGAAAGCTCCGTTATGCTCTTCGTCGTCGAAAACAGAGACAAGATGATTGGCATGGGTTCCTGTAGATGGTAGTTAGGTACACTGTATCTTGTGAAAGATGTCTGCTTTACCAGGAAGGTTGGTTCCACAATACTAAAGTCAGTAAGCGGAATCGAATCGTTTGCATCAGCAGTGGGTACGATTCGATGGATCTGCGACCCTCTGTTCTTGGGTGCGAAAACCAGTTGACACCAGTGTTATCACCAAACATCAATAATACCATGATTGCGATAGTAGCAATCGATAGGTAGGCTCCTATACACACGGCGAGGGCTAGGGCCAATCGCTGAAAGGCGCTGGTCGATACAGCGACCATTGAAGTTAATGTGAATTTAATCAATCACGAATAATGCGACCGCATTTTGTGGTACCAGTAGTCCACATACAGCTTGCGGAAGTCCCACTTCTTCTCCCCAAACTCTTTCTCGGTCTTTTCCATAAGCTCCACGCTCAACTCGCTCCAATCCTTCAGTATCAGTACTGGAAGTCCCTTATAGATGCTGTCTAAGGACGACTTCTTCACGATCGGTATCACGTTCATGAAAAGCGATTCATAAGTGCGATAACAGTCCAGTCCGCGCCCATGAGGAGACACAACGAATCGACTTTTTCCAATCACATTTTCGTACAGTTCAAGCTGGCTCATCTGATTGCTAAAATTGCATGTAGCCAGAGAGGCAAGAGGATTCTTCGTATCTGTAGCGCAGAAACTGTCATGAACTGGTTTGCGAACTTCGGGATTTGTTTCGACCGAAAACGACACGAGGATGTACCTATTTTTTTTTTTTTCTGAATAAGTTGAATGAAGCGACCAGCCACCAACTTTTCGTTCTTGGTAGATAAATCCATTTTTTTCCACTCGATCCCGTCCTTCAAACCGGACCCTCGCTCATACGCTTGCTGCATAAAAACTCTGTGATTGTCCCATTGCTTCATTCCGATCGGAAAGCACTCGATTTTATTGGATTGCTCAGTCCCTTTGCAATTGTTCACGTACCAGTGAAGTAAATATGGTGATGCTGTGAATTTCTGAACATCTGCGTGGCTCACTTGGCACTCAGGACCACATTCATCGCCGTCCCCGCTTAATACCACAAACCTGAAAGAAAGTAATAAACGAAAAAGGTTCGAAAAACACAAAAACGTACTTTTTTTTAATTCTCTGACCAAAGAATGATATGAATTCATTGATGTGCCAAGCATCAACGTATATAACGCTGTTGTCGCGAGTGATAATATTTTCAATCACGGAGTCCGGCATTATTCGAGTCACGTATCCGTAACCGAGACTCTCATGCATCAACTCGGGAAGAGGCATATCGCCGTAGTAATAATCTGCCGAAAGTCTGAATGTGTCCGCACTGATTCGATCATCTTTGGTGAAAGCACCAAATTCCGCGGTATCCAAAGAGCCGAGCCAATCGATGTCACAAGTAAATATGTCCAGACCTTTCAGCCTCGCAAGAACAGTGCCGAACTTCGCAACAAATGCCTTCCACACCAAATCATCATTATTGACCTGCGTGGCATCAAGAGAAGCCACAAAATCCTGTAACTGAGGTGCCATTTGCTTCGGAATGAGCAACGAGCCGGTACCCTTCTGATGGCAGTGTTCGTATAGCACCATCATTTTGGTCCCAAAGTTGTCCAGTACATCATCAAACTTTGGCGTATTGAGTGGGCTGCCGAAGACGGCGCCGCTCTGGAGAAGGAAGACCCAGTCGGCTAGACCAACGAGTTCCTTTGCAACTTTTAAAAGCGACTGTGCGAATGACAGGTGAATTTCTTCTGCCGTCTGATCCACGACGTGAGCCGATATTCCCTCCTGTTTGGGCGACTTGTGCAAAAATGATCGTTGAAACTTTTCCCGACTAGTTGCCTCTTTCGTTGCTTCTACCGACGGACGAAACAGGAGGACTTTTTGTGGTTTCTGTGAACGAAAGGAGGGATTGCATTAACGTGATCAAGCCGACCAATGCTCACATTCGATGATGTTGCTTTCCCTATAGCTTCCACCACAAACTTTGTTTTCGAGGTTGAAAACGGCAAGGCAGAAGGAGTGGTAGTGGAAATCGACAACGTGGCTGACGTGTAGGTGTGCGAAGCAGTCTTAGGTGGAGGCGTCAGGTGCACCTGGGGTGTTGGCTTCTGACCAGGCAATAGGTTAAGTTAATTGGGCATCATCGACTTGCGAACCATCATCAGCGTGGCGATGGACGCATAGACTCCAAGAATGATGACAGCGATCAGCACGGCGACCAACGCGGGCTTCGTCGGCTGCGGCAGGCCGGACGGGGCCGGGTTCGCCATTGTAGTTTGAAACAATTGCAGACAATAGCACCACAATGGCTTCGGCGGCAAATCTCATAGGCAGATCATCGCAAATTCTGGTTCACAAACTCGACAAAGCCATCCGCAATCTTGGTCTTGTCGACCTTGATCGTGAGGCGGTTCAGATTCGCGGCGTACAACCGCCGCAGACGGCCCATTTCCGTCACACTGACGTTTCGCGATGGCAGAACGACCTTTGAGCCACTGCCTGGCACCGACACTTCGTCGGCGTCGGCACCGCCAACTCCTCCCACCACGCCGCCTCCGCCAATGGTGTCCCGCCTACGCACAGCATCCAGCACCGCGTCACAAATCGCTTTGAGCGTCGCGTCCATTTCGTGCAGGTAGTTAGTATCGGCAACGGGTTTCAGTGCAATCGACTGGCTTGGCGCAAGCCCTGCCGCCACTGCCCCGTTTGTGGCTGCCAACGTTCCAGCTCCACCAGTATTTGCTTGCACAAGCGAATGCACAAACGACGGCGGCAGCGTCGCATCCGGCGCCAGACATAGCAGCGGTGAGTCCCAGCGATTCCGCGAGTCCGGTTCCTCCAGTCGCCCAAAAAGGCTTTCTAGCACATCATTCGGATATCGTATGTTCGCTGGCTCTCGGCTTGCATTCCATTTTTCACAATTCGCCGGAGATGCCATGCAATAGACCGTGTGTTGTGTTGTTGCAATCCCCTTAGCCACGCAATGGAGCTGATACCGAAATCCCTTGATGTAATTCATCGAATCCAGAATAACAAACTTGTCCCGAGTGAGAGATCTTTCGACAGCCGAAAGTAAAGCCGCTCGAGCTATTTTTTCAGATGAAGAGTCGCGAAAAGCCGTCGCCCTGTCGATCCCAAGCGATTCCTCATTGATTACCAGCACTTTCGGATCAAAGGGAACACGCAGAGGCGTAGTCGACGAAGAGATCTCCGCTTCGAGCGCCGTGGCTATTTCCATCGCGCGACGTGTTTTACCCGACGATGGGAGTCCAACCATGATGATTAGCGGCATTTTTCTTTTTTTTTAATTTTTATTTTTCCAATCAGAAGACACGAATGCTGTTGAGATGCTTTGAGAAGAGTGCTGAGAGGGAAACAGGCGTCCATGAACAAAAGAAAACCATCCCACTCCAATCCCCTGTTACTCCAACACCATTCCAGCTTACAAAAAAAAAAAAAAAGAAAAAAAAACGGAAAAAAAAAAAACAAAAACGAAAAAAAAAAGAATAAAAAACATCGAACAAAACTGCACAAACATTGCTAATCTGTGCAAACCCTTTTGAGAAAAGAATCATCTTCATCGCAGAAACTTCGTCCCCGTTTCAACATACAATCAGAGGGAACTGCATCATCTGACTCAGGTGAAGGATAGTCTCCCAAGCCCGGAGAAAGAGAAGACAGCGGAGACAAACTGAAACCCTTTGCTGAAACAGATACAGCCGCCAACGCAAGAGTGTGAAGCATAGTTTCCGACTCTACAGGCAGGCGCTGAGCAGTTGCGCCCGAGACTCCCAATGAGGAAGGCTGTGGAACAACAGGAACAGCGACCTGCGGCTTCAATTGTTGCTGTTGCTGCGAAATCCGCAGTTGCTGCATTTTCAGCATCAAAAGATTAGTCCAGTTCGAGAAGGTGTCACGGCTGACAAATAGTTCGTAGTCAATCAATGTGAGGAATTCTAGTTCTCTCGCATTAATTTCGGAAACGGGAAGACCCGATATATTTGACCAAGCTTTGTTACTGTAGTTACGGTCCTGCAGAAACTTGCTTGCGACAATCAAAGAAGATAGGAACATGCGCCGTCCGCAAACACGCGGAACGGCATTGTCCAGCTTTGCTTCATTGCTTTGTCGGTTTCGGACTCTAACAACGTAGAAGAGGGCAAGCTGGAGGGTGGAAAAACTGGTTTTCGATCGACGTAGTATTTCTTGAATAAAGAATTTGACAGAAAGAAGCTTGGAAGTGTTGCGACTGGGCTCCGACGGCCAAATGGACTCAATAATCGAAGCAGCCGTATCTGCAATCGAATTTTAATGCCCATACCACCAATCATCAGGGAACATTGACATGCTTCTCACCAACAAGCCTGTCAACAAAACAAGCGCGGGAGTGTGATTGATCGGGAGAGAGAGATTTGTGGTTTGGAGCCAAATTCTTTGGCTCCAAGGGAAGTGTGGTTTGAGTAGGATGCAGAGACAACGTTTGCTGCTGTAGAAGAGCGTAGAGAGAAGCAGGAATTTCGACTTTCATAACCGACAGAGTGCGGCAGTGTTTTCTTGTGTGATAGGCAACGGTGTATGACTTAGAGCAGGAAAATGGGGGCACTAGCCATGACAATAGGGGTGTGAGGGATGGGGCAAGGGTGGTGGGCAGTGGGCGAGGGTTGTGAGGAGAAGGGGGGACAATAAGCGAGATTGGTTTCCGGAGGGTTAAAACAGGCAGACGGACGACAGAATTTCAAGGAGGGCGAAGCAACCGAAGATGGCTCAGAGAGTGCAAATCAAGAAAGCCATTGGTGCTAGGAGAAGTAAAGAAGGCGATTTTACAGGAGCAGAAGCTTGCGACGAAAGTCAGATAAGACACACAATCAGCCTGGTTGGTGCGGGGGGAGGTCAGGCGAGACACGCACGACACACAGAGACATACGGTTCCAGGAGTCCACTAGTATGCAGCACAGTCAGAGTGGACGGCCAGGGAGCCGGCGAGGGTGTTTGGGCAGCGGAGGCTGGCGAGCGCGGGACGGGGGATGCCGGAGGGGGCGGGGGTCGCGGGACGGGCCGGGGGGCGGATGCGACGGGTGGGTGCTTGGCTTCGGGGGCGGGCGCAGGTGCAGGTGCAGGTGCGTGGGGTGCTGGCGGGCGGGACGGGCGGCGAGTGGCCTTGCGAGCAGACGGCGGTGCGGGACTAGCGGGGTTGTGGCCTGCACACTCAGACAGACAGACAGCCTTGATGAAAAACAGAAAGGTGCAAATTTTCCTTTTTCCCGTGGCTGCGCTGCTTCGCCACACCCTTCGTCCCACCCTGCGACGCTGTGTCCGCGTCTGCGTCTTGTCTTATAAATACACTCTATGCTCACTCGTTTGCGCCCCGCCTCCTTTCTCTCTCTGCTGCGCTTGCGGCTGCGTCTGATTTCCCCGTAGGCGTCCCCCTGGAACTGCGATGTTCGCTGCATTCAGTCGACCCCCTCCGTATCCTCCATACACACCATATCCACCATACCCTTCATTCGCCGCAAAATTCCGCCGGCTGTTATGAATGGTGCTGCCATTGCTGATACTCGGCGCCCTTTGCAAACCTACTGGAGGCGGCGACATAGGTGAATTTTCCATAGGAAGGCTATATTTTTTAGCCGTCGACGTGACTGCATATGACTTGCTGTTGAAAGGAGGTAATTTTGAAATGTTTGTCTTCGGTGACTCTTCATAGTTCGAATGACCAAAAAACAAAAAATTCAAGAATTGAGTCATACTGAAAAAAAAAACAAGTAATTTCACCTTTCTGTGTCTGGAGCGCAGCCTTGTTCTTTTTTTTGTTTCGATTTCCCCAAATGTCCCAGTCCCATATTTTTGAAAGCCCGCCATTTGCGGCTGCCGGCGCAACATTCATGTTCATATCAAGTTTTAAGAGCCTCGACCCAGTGCTATCTTTCCGCTGCGGGCTTTCCGGAAAACGTGCAGCTGGTTGGGAACGGTCATCGACATCCCGAAATAAGGACTCTTCTGACAGCTCCATGGATACCCGTTTCCCGATTCCAGGAAGTGGCCTGTAGTGTGATATATGATCGGGCTGACGAGGTGGTTTTTTTGGTTGAACCATCGGCAAGTTCGGCTCATCTCCTATCTCGTCCAATAGGAGGAATATGTCCGGACTTCGAGGTCGAACTGTTCTTTGTAAACTGCTTGTGTACGCCGGCAAAGGTGGTTTTTGAGTTTGCTGAACTACTGGTAGTGAAGGCATGCTCGGTCTTTCATTACTTCGGTTCAAACTCGGAACTTTTGCTGTTGCCTCAACAAAATGCCGCGGTGACACTGCTGAACCTCCACCCAAAGAAGGCACTGAATTTTTCTTTTTTGGCGAAACTTCATTGTTGCCCGTAAAATTCATGTTGACCATTCCGTCAAACCAGATATGCTGCAGGATGTCGTTCGCTGTTGGTCGCCGGCCCGGATCATACAAAAGCATGTCACCTATTAGTTGAAGGCTCTCCGTAGATGCATTTGGCATGACATCTTCCAACGGAATCGCGTTCATATTTGGAAATTTGAAGCCCATGGCTCCCGCCAGTTTAATCCCAAGAGGCCAAGATCCTCCGCCTTGAATCAAATGGCGCTGAGGTAAGTTTTGACCTGAGTAATAATATGGTGCGATTGTATCGCCTTGGAACACGGTGGGAATGGACCCTAAAGGGTCGCCTGGTTTGGGGCTGCCGATTATGGAACAAATTTTGAATATTTCGTCCAGTTCCGATGTGCCAGGAAACAGCGGACGAAGCATAATCAATTCGGCCAGTATTACACCAACGGCCCAGATGTCTATTGGCGATGAGTAATTTGTTGATCTCAACAGAACTTCTGGCGCACGATACCTGGCACATTTTCGTTTACAACGGCAAAACAAAACTCGAAATCCACACACACACACACACACACACACCATCGCGTGCTAACATATTCTGTATACGGCGGCAAACTTCGAGTTTCACGAGCCAGCCCAAAATCTGCGATTTTGACCACCTCTCCTGTCATCAACAAATTTTCTGGCTTCATATCTCGGTGGAAAAAGCCATGCTTATGCATGTGTTGAAGACCCAGAAGTACTTGATATCTTCGAAAAGTCAGAATGCAATGCCTTGTTTGGCTTATGGACACATACATGTATTTTTTGACCTCAAAATCGGAAAACATTTGACCGTTGCGATCCCGCATTTTCTGGTAGAGATTACCATCCATATACTCGAACACAAAGTTAAGTTCGTCCGTACGATGATCTCGAATGACTTCTTTAAGTTTGATAATATTCGCGTGTTTCGAAAGTTTCGCCAGTGACTTTGCAATGGAACTGAGTTATATCCTGCTTTGACATGTCAATTCAAAGAAATCGCTAACCTTAACCTCTCGTAGCTGCGTGCACTCTTCCCAACTTTTGAATTTCTTTTTCATCCGCTTGATCGCAACCTTGATAAGATGTGAAGTTGAACGAGATTCCGACAGACAATGAAAAAGAAATTATGAGAGAGACTTACAACTTCGTTCGTAGTCACATTGACTGCCATCAGAACTGTTCCGAAGCTCCCATCACCTAGCTGCTTGGTCACCCTGAACTTGTCAAGAGCGGCCCCAGACATATCCCGTCACAGATAATTTCCTGTGGATCCAAGATTTTAGCGAGATATGGTCAATATGCAGGACAAAGCACCATGATCATCCTCCAACCGTCATCGTCACCAATGATCGTCATCACCAATCCGTCATCGTCACATTAGGGGTTGGCACAAACCTCGGTGGGAATCCCAAACACGGCGAAAAAGGAGTGCGCTATTGGGAGGAGCGTTCGTTTTGCACGACGCGCTGAGGTTGCTCCTTTTGTCGACAAAATTTGTCTGTACCTTTTTTTTTTCTTTGTGTTTCCGCAACGATGCCACAAGTGCGCTATACGATGCAGAGTCAACTGGTAGATTGTTTAAGGCACGCGAGAGGTTAATTTCTGCGTGACTCTTGCGCCAAGGACGCACTTCGTAAAAAGAAAGACACAAGCTCTTTCTGATTCGTGAACATCTCATCGTTGTGACGCTAATCGATGCATGTAGTTATCCAGATGGGTTTTAACCACAAAAAGCAACCGCAGGAATTGTCTACTTGAGGGTTGCTTGTGAATGGAACGTTTTGGTTTTCGCTGTGACTGACTTACTCCACGCGGCTTTGGATTGATGAGGCTTGGATTTGATTTTTGTTTTGCAGAAAATCTCGGGCGATGGAAGTCGCTCCTGAGACAGTTGCGCTTCTGTTTGTCGGCGCGGTAGCATGCTCAGTGCTGCTGTCGCTGCTGATTACCGCACTGCTTCTCGACCGCAGCCTGTCCAAGCTGAGCTCCGCGCGCGCCCGGATGCAGCGTCCATCGAGAAGAACCCGCTTTACTGACGACTTAGTTGCGCCACCAAAAGCCCAATCCATGGCAATCACCTCAACGCCAAATATGAGAGGCCGAAAAATTGCTGTCAGCCCCGTCGACGGTCAGGTAATACGAGTCATGGAATATTACTTTCTCACACACATCAGGATGATTGGGCCGCAGCAGAGAGCTTGCCAACACCTTCTGCGAGTTTAAAAAGCGAAAGAAGCGACTTCTTGTTTCGGAACAGCGCGTATTATCCAACACCACATTTGAGTATTCGATCGTTCGAATGCGACACATTAGGGAGATTTGAAAACAGCTTTCTGTTTTCAGGCGCTTTGGGGTTAAATGCTTCCTCTCCCTTCTGCCCCCTCACCACCTTATCCTCGTTTTGACTCACATAAATTTCAGAGAAACTCCAACGAACGAGTCAGGAGGCAGTGCTGTCAAGGACGAAAATTTCGAACTCTCCGCTCGCGATTCTAAGAAAAGAAAAACCCACGAAGGGGGTACGCATGACTGAAGTCAAACAGGATATTCATATTTTTTTTTTTTACAAAATTTTTTTCGTTCTATTTCTTATTGGAATCAAGTGCATGTTTCATATTTCTCCCTTCGGAGTGCCACAAAAGGCAAAACCCCACGAAAGAATATCGCTCAACGCGAAAGAATGGATTCCTCCAGTTCAAGAGAATTTAGACCCGTTCACACACCAAATTGAATCCGTCTCGTTGCGTGTTCGTCTGTTTGTTGGTGACACTTTTCTCGACGTTCACATGAAACTTCCGAACCATCAAATAACGGCACGAGATATTTGCGCAACCATTGTTCGACGGCAAGGAATATCTACAAAAGCTTCAAGTTTATTTGCTTTGTGGATTGTCGGTCAAGATCTAGGTGACCCCAGAAGTTGAATGCAATCCAAGGAATTTGATATTCTCGTCACCAGAGATTCAGCTTCGTCCAAATTCCGAAATCACAAAAGTAGCTGCTGACTGGCCAAAACTAATGGTCAAATACACTCATTTCCCCCAAGCTGTTGACCCAGACCACGTAATCAATCGGTATTGGTTAATATTCAGACGAGAGGCGTGTGTCTTCAAACAGTTTGAAAAGGGCATAGTAATGAAAGACCATATTGCGCTGAGGCTGTTGTTTGGGGAGGTTTCATTCAGTTTGATGTGACGCACGTGTTTCTAAAATTTCTCCTGCGCATAGGCCAAGCGCAACATTATTACAGGCCGCTATCCTTGCACCCTAAAGGATTCGGTAGTTCTGGCCTCACTTCAGCTGCAGGCAAGTTTTGGGAATTACGAAAAGCAACGCTGTCCACCGGGATACTTATAGTAAGATGATTTCGACATTGACCAAGTGTATCTAAAATGAAAACAAGCGAAAACAAGCCCATCCTGCAAGAAATAATTTCGCCTCAGATGCTTAAAAAGATGAGACTGCGAAAATGGGAGACTTTAATAACAGAAGAACACAAGCGGTTGAAAGATTTGAGCACAAGTGGGGCTCAGCTTTGGTTGAAGACATTCTAGAAATCGAATCACTGAAAGGATTTCTTGACAGCTTCCTTGACTATATCAGGCAATGGCGTTGCTACGGCTGCAGTTTTTTTCCTGTGACGCATGAGGCACCCCCAGCCGGATTTTTTGAGTATCGAATTCAAAAATGGATGGTAGGAGTCGGACCGGATGGAATACTCGTGTTCGACAGTGACAGAAGCGTGAGTCAACGCCATTTGGAAATATGTTGGCGGTAAAAACAAATCCTGTAGTTCAGCTTCAAATTTATCGAAACATGGCCACGCATCAGATGGATTCGAACAGTCGACAAGTTCATTATATATGACGCCATGTCTTCCAAAAATAAGCTTGTTCTGATAACGCCGCAATCTGAACTCATTGACAATTTGGCAGCGCGAATTGCTCACTTAGTTCGAAAAAAGAAAGAGGCAAAGCACGTAGAAGACGTGTCAGAAAGCTCAAGGCAGTCATTATCAAAAGATGAATCTCCGGAAGCACCTGGTCAAGGAGGAGCATTTAATAGTGAGTCTACCCTTGATCTGGACCAGCGCTGTCAGCAGATTCATGTCTTTGTGGAGCCACTGACTGAAACGACGTCTCTGGATGACATTCTCTGCCCTCCTGTCTATGAGAGAAAAAGCTGAGAACGAATAAATATTAAGCATTGGCGAAAATGTCAGGAATAGATATTGAACGGAGGAATCCCTAGCTGTTCTGCAAAAGTACATTTCAAAATTTCCCATGTCCCGAAAAGATCTTCTATTTTCAGTTTGGGTTTTGGCCTAATGCAGAAAGTATTCTTTTCAGGATTTATAAGAAACTTGTCAGATCTCGCCATCTTGATGATGAGATGAAAGTAGTCCGACGATTCAGACATATAACATTCGGAAGATAATTATAGATATAAAGAAGATTTCGTTATTTAATCTAGAATGACAGTTGGATTGTATGCCAGGGCTTGGCCATTGGCTATCCTCTTGGTTAAGTCGTGCGATGGCATTCCGCCAAAATATAGATCAAGCATTGTTGTGTCCGGAACAGTCGCGCGATGGCTTGTTAGGATTTAGCGCACTATCGATACTGAGATAGTGGCGTTACATTTTTAATAAAAATTTCGCAAGATTATCGATGGTAATTTGTAACAAAACATGAATTTAACAAACATCGACCCTCGATGGTTCGTTTTCCGTGGGCATCTTCCGCCGACGGCCACTAGCAGCGACCTGGATTTGATGGATCCGTACACCTTCTTTTTGGCATCTCAAGGATGGCAAGAGTCGAAGGCATTCCGCTCGACGATATTTGCACCACAACGCCCTCCAATATCTCCAGAAGCTCGGAACACATTTGAATCACATTCGGAATTCGTCGGATTACCTCCATCAGTGTGTGCAATGCCTCTGCCCAACTGGCTGTTGTCAACTCCAGTTCCTTCGTCATTTCAAGGAGAACGTATTGCGACACACGTTGACCACCAAATACGAAACCAATACCCAATAAGCCCTGCCGGTGGATTCCCGTGGAATACCGACCCCTTGCTGATGCCGGTGATTCACGAAAACGTACAAGAAATTCAGTCGATCTTATCTTGTCTGACCTTCTTTGAATCAGGTTCAATCACAAGCGCTAGAGCGAACTTCCAGTGGTGTTCTTTTGGGGCTAGGTCTTCAAGATTACAGTGTGGCCACCCACTCGCTTTTTCAGCAATTGAGGCGGGGGAAATTGCCTAATGGTCAACCGGAGGAGTTGCGAATTCCCAAAGTTTCAGGCCTCGCTGTAGGCATTAATGCCGCCAAGTCTCTCAGTCAGGGTTTTGACGCAATGAATCACTTGCACGAGCAGGCGCGATCACCGTCGGACTGTGATCCCTCACTAGATGTATTATGTCAGCCAATCGCCAACTTCACACCGCCAAGCAGTTGGCCCGATCGACCTGGCAGCTGGTTACTAAATTCTGGATCTCCTGATAAGGTGGAATGCGATTGGGTTCGGCCGGAAGTCGATGTTTTACCTGGCGAAAAGGGAAGACACAAGGCTTCCAAGGTGGGCATTATTGTGATCTTTGAAGTTGGTCTGACTTTTCTTTTTTTCTTTTGGTGACTAGATTGAGTCCACAGCAAGAAAGTTCATTTGCGTCGAAGCAGACTGTGGGAAGTCTTTTGGCCGAATTCATGACCTGATACGGCATCGAAGCACACACAGTAATGAAAAGCCTTTTCCATGTGACGACTGCAGTTCGACATTCTCTCGTCGGGTAAGAGGAGATAACTCAGCTTGTTTTTTTTGATTATTTTTTTTAAATTTTAACAGGACGCTCTGTACCGACACAAGCGATTGAAAAAATGTGGCTTTTCAAAGGCACAAATATAAATCCAAAAATAAAACTTTTCTTTGTTCTTTCTTGTCTCTTTAGATACTTCTATGTACTGCTGGTGTATTTGTTAGTATTTATTTTATTTTTTGAATAAAGAACTTTAATTTACTACACTTGGTCTGATGCTGTCATATGTATTGTATATTCTTGTTGCTAGTGAGTTTCTTTCTGTAAATGTTTATAGCTTGTGGAATTTTTCATACTTCAGGATGGGAATACTTTGTTGGAATCAAATACCCCATGCAAATTTTGAAAGTACAACATTATCAATCTGATTCTGGCAGAGCATAGTGATATTCATTGCCATCATCAATAGTGTATATAAGAGCTTATAATACAGTTTTTATAACTCATTCTCTTCTAAATTCAATCAAAAGTATGAAAACATGACATTGATTATTTCAGAAGTATTCCAGTGGCAATGATGTTTTTGTTGTCAGGCATGGGGACAGATGGATCAGCAATTGGGTAAGTGAACAGCTGACTCCCCTGTTGCCAAGCTCCACTGGTGGTGTCTCACTGGAATCTCTGATTGGACATACGCTTCCAGCAAGAAGACATTGTGGATATGAAAGTGTGTTGGTTTTGACCAATTGAAGAGAGATTGGCAAGTTGAGAATTTATTCTTGACTTTGATGCCTCCTGCTGTCATGAATGCCATGTCAGCAGCAACACATTTTGTGTCACAATTGGCTATGCATTGTGCAGTCAATGTCCATTTTGCCACTGTTGTGAATTTTCCTTTTTTCTTCAACAAAACAACTGTCAATAATCACCTGCTTGTTTCTGCTCCCCATACACTGTGCCAATCACACAATCTGCCTGTCCCCATGCCTGGCAGTTTCTTTTGTCCACAAGGTCACCTGCAATGCCCTGGATCCACTCATTTACAGATCAGGATCAATCTACCAGCCTGCCCTGAACATTTATATATAGTATGTCAGGATCACCCAGTGGATTGATCTGGCAGTATCTGGCATCCAGCAAGTATCTGGCAGGTATCTGGCTAAAGTATCTGGCATCTGGCAGATTATCTAGTATCCTGTCAGACACGGGAACGGGCAGATCGGGTGGTCGGTGCAGTGCTCGGGGACGCGGAAACGAGGGGGGGTTTATTGG
>JADHYT010000123.1:0-66886 GCA_027604725.1 Entophlyctis luteolus
GATTTGCAAGAAAACCTGCAGAATTTTTAGGGGGCAAGAATAAGTTGGATGAGAGATCAATCCCCATATATTTTATTGGATATATGACATCAGCAAGCAATTACTTAGTTGTGACACAAGATTTTAGTGAAGTCTTTTCAACCACAAATGTTAAATTTTTCGAAGATAATTTGGAATTATCGATTATGGATGTTGATCATGAAGGATTCAGTCAGGACTATTTGTTTCATGCTCTTTTTTACTTGATTTTGTCTGTGCAACAAATAGGTGTGCAACAAACAGTTTTACATACTATTTTTGATGATGTTTCTTTATTGCTGCCAGTGAAAAAAATAACCATGCAAATACTGAAATGTTCTTTAATCTATAGATGTGTCTTGTTTGTGTTTTCTTGAAACTCAACATCCTATTTTCTTCACTTCGTCAACTTCCCTCGCTTCTTGGATTAAAGAGCAGCAGATGCAACACAAGTGAGAAAAATAATCACTTAAAATGTCCCCTCTAATTTTGTACCGAGTACGTATGGTTTGACGCAGTGGTGTAGTACAAACAGGAACACACATATGACAAGTCGCGAAAAAACAGATTAAATACCAACGACAAGTTTATCCAGGATGCTAGCGGTGTTGGAGCGTATTTGCAACAAAAGACAATGACAATAGTACAGAACAACGTGAACATTGCCGGAGGAGAACGTCCTTGGAAACACAGTCTCTTCAGTTGTTGTTCATCGGGTACGTTTTTTTTTAAACAAAGTAACGTACCAATTTTTTGACACCACAGGGTACACTTGTATGGGATGGTGCTGTCCATGTGCTTTGTATGGGTCAACATACGAAAAGGTGTATGGTACTGGCTGCATCCTGGTACGTTAAAACCTTATATTTTTAATTTAGAAACGAGTTAACCCCTAGATTCGAATGAAAACAGCCAACGATAGGTTATTTAATCTGTTTTTTCGCGACTTGTCATATGTGTGTTCCTGTTTGTACTACACCACTGCGTCAAACCATACGTACTCGGTACAAAATTAGAGGGGACATTTTAAGTGATTATTTTTCTCACTTGTGTTGCATCTGCTGCTCTTTAATCCAAGAAGCGAGGGAAGTTGATGAAGTGAAGAAAATAGGATGTTGAGTTTCAAGAAAACACAAACAAGACACATCTATAGATTAAAGAACATTTCAGTATTTGCATGGTTATTTTTTTCACTGGCAGCAATAAAGAAACATCATCAAAAATAGTATGTAAAACTGTTTGTTGCACACCTATTTGTTGCACAGACAAAATCAAGTAAAAAAGAACATGTAACAAAACAAATACAGTGAATGTTACAGTGAACAAGCACATGTCTTGCAAATACTGGATTGACAGTTATTGGAGGAGGAGTTGGAATAAATAAGAGTTTATATGTATGGTCAAATTTAAATGTAACTGGGACAACAGATACTTCAAGTTCCACAACAGGATCTGTGATAATTGTCAGAGGAATTGGAATAGGAAAGAATATATATAGGCAGAGCAACTGAAAGTGAAGTTCAGTAACAGGTGGTTCAATAGTTTCTGGAGGTGTGGGTGTAGGTAAAAGTATGTACATAGGTTCAAATCTAAACATATCTGGAACAACAGATAGTACAAGTTCAAATTCAGGATCTGTGATTTTTTCAGGCAGAGTGGGAATTGTAAAAAGGATGTTTATAGAATCAAATCTGAATGTGACTGGAAATACTGTGTAAACAAATCTAACTGTGTCTGGAACAGCAAGTTATACAAACACAATCAAGAGCACAAGTGTGACTACTGGTAGCATAGTGATATCAGGTGGTTTGGGTGTGGGTAAAAGTTTATACATCAGGTCAAACTTAAATATAACAGGAACAACAGACAGTACAAGTACAAATAATTGAGTGTTGCAACATACATTGGTGATAAATATATTCCTGTTTGATAAATTTCAGTTTTGTCATTGAAAGTATTGATGAATATGTCCTGTAATCAAAGTTATATTTCCTGAACATCTTGCTTCACCAAATTATCATCTGAATTATAATAAATGATGCCACCAGAACTTGGATTATCTATGCTGTCAGTGACAGATGCTAAATTAATTGGGGCTAAAATTTTAAGTTCTCAAAATAAAGAACAGCAAAAAGGATGCCCACAATTTTGTTATACATGATTGGTCTGGACAACACAATTCACACTTATGATTTGGCAATACATCTCAAAAAAAATGTGCAGACCAATCCACTGTATATGCACAAGAAGCAATGTGTTTGTACAGTCAAAAAACAAAATTTTTGACCATTCTGTAACTTTTGAGAACATAATTTGCAATCTTCAAATGGAAATAAAATTAACCTAAGAAATTCAAATGATTATAACTTCAACTTATCAGAAGTTTTTGAACAAGAATGTTGCAATAACCATTTTGTTATTTTCAAATGAAAATAAATCTGTCCCACACAAAAGAAGTGTTACTGTAGACACATCAGACTGATAGGTCATCTATAAATGTGGACCATGGTGAAGAAGGCTTCAACAATTTACAAACCAGACAGATATTTAGGGGGTTTTTTGGGTTATGAAAGCCTGAAACAGAGACATATGAGTATGTGAGCCACTGGACATAGGAATACAGTGACCCATTCATTCTAGGGTTCCCTCATTCTACAGGTCTCACATTTTAGGATTGCCCATGTTGGAGGTTACTGGAACTTGGACAGAAGATTGGAAAGTTTACAATTTGATTTGCATCCAAGGTAATCCAATTGATCTAGCACCAATGTTTCATATTCCATGCCAAAAAAGTATAAATTGTCACCCACAACTTTTATTCTGAATAAAAACTTACAAAAAAACCAATGTTGAAAGCCAGAACCCTTGCCATGACATAAAAGTCCAACAATTGCATGTTGAAACACCTGTTGTCCAATCAGCTTTGTGATGAAATCCTCAAGTTTCTGTTGTATCATCATATGGACAATGATGATGATGAATAGAAACCACTTAAGTCTTCCAAGATTCAATCTGCCATGGTTACTAATGGTCTTGTTCATGATGTTCTGATTGATGACACTGCCAATCCACACATTTTTGACTTTAATCAAATTCACTGTTTTGATGATGGCACTTTCATGTTTACTTTTTTTCACTTTCTTTAATTTTCTTTTTTCAGGCAATGATTTGGATTCTGATTTTGTTCCATTGGATACTTGCAAAAATCTTGATCTTGATGACACAAATGATACAATTCTTGCTATTCTTACTGTGTGTTGCATTCAACAACTTCAACTGTGCTGCCACACTATTTAAATGTGTTGTCAGTTTACTTGACAGCATCTAGCCTGAAGTTACAGTGTCTGAGAACCTGGTTTGTAGTTATTCTAACTGTGTGTTGCATTCAACAACTTCAACTGCACAGCTAACAACTTCAACTGTGCTGCCACGTTATTTGAACGTGTATTCAGTCCACTTCACAGCATCCAACCTGAAGTTATGGTGTCTGAGAACCAACTACTCAAACAGCTATTGAAGAATCCATGATGGGATCTGTAAAATATCTTTGCTTGGCATTAACTTGATTGATTCAGAATAGTAACAAAAGTATGTCTGAATTTATCTTTCAAAAAGATGCTATTCTTCAAGACTTTGGTTCAGGAATCAATTTCAAGAGGAAAGGACTACAAACCACTTTGGATGCCTGTCCACAAAACATTATCAGAACAGTTATTGTTGCCCACAGATAGACTGTCCAGATTTGCCTTTGACCTTATTGAAACAATTGTTACCAAGGCTGGTCGAAAAGTTATCATTGTTAATGATCAACAAAACAAGTCTAACAAACAAGAACTTGCTGAAGACTTGTTATCCATTATCCATGTCTACAGTTGGCACCAAATGGGAAAAAGAAAATACAAAAACCAAAGATGCAACAATGTTGAAAGCACTCAAATTGAGAATTCTACCAACATCAGACCAGAAAATCATGCTCAACAATTTATGGCAGAGGGCATCAAAGTCAAGAATTATGGATGACAATAATTGACCAAACAACTTCAAAATAATCCTCGACTGGCGATTTGCACAGTCGTAAAATTGTAGGAGGTTTCGAAGCTGATTTCGAAATATTCATGACTCTAGAAACTGTGGTGGCAGACAAAGACTCGAGGTCTGTGCTTTGGTATCAGACTTTTGCGTTCTATTTTCACTGCTTGTCCTTGTTGAGGTAGCTTTGCAAAAACCAAGTTTTACCTGTTGTTGGCAACGATACGCCGACGTTTACCCCAGGCAACGCAGACAACGGAAATTTTTGCAAATTGATCCCATCACGACACCGCTTCGGTTGGAGATTGATTCGAGTAAATTGTCACTCGTTATTATAGATACAGTCGGAGAGAATAATGGGTTCGCGTTGGACGGCGATCCCAAGAATTTGGTAGTCCCTATATCGCAATTGGCCATGTTTGGAGCCATTGGGCAGATTGCCGCGATCATACTCAACCGAAGAGCCAAACAGAATTAAAAGCCGCTGAGAAGCTCAAAGTTGCAGTTCGCATGCAACCGGAGAGATTTGCTTCTTTCAACTTAAAGCACCGGTTTCGTTGAAAAACAACCAGAAGTTAGTTTTTCTCAAGAACTTGGTTCTTCAAGCAAGAGGAAGATACATATCGAGTTTTTTGACAACAAGCAACCTACCAATTTGTCGCAATCGTCTTCGAACTTTACTAATGTCCAACTTGGATATTCGTGACATCGTAACAAAAGTCCGAAGGACTTCGGGATTTTGTGGACTCATGGATGAACTCGTCAGCCGTGGCACAGTGGAGTCTGTTCGGACGTTGTCCAGTGGTCGCGAGAAATTGAAAAGATTTTCGTGAAAATCTTTACTTCGCAGTTGCATCATATATGGGTGTCGATTTGGTTCTAAACTAGGAGACAGACAGCAACTCAATGGTTCTGGCATGCTGGGTACTCCATCTTCTCAACAAAGGATTTTAATGTTGCCTGGAGAGGATCAGAGGGCGGATATAATGGACGCGATGATGGCTTAGGCTGGTCGCCAGTATATATCCCAGGACCAGACCGTTCAGACGATGATAATGAAATTGTTGAGCCGTTCCAAGAGGCGCATTGGCGAATCGCGGCTAATGGAATTATGCAGGAATTCCGAATAGTAGACTTGCTCCCAAATTCGACCTGGAGGTCGAGGGAATCCTTCACTCCCCAATAGATCCTGAAGTAGCTGCCACTCGTTATCAGGAACCCATCGGAAAACTTGTAAACTACATTCGCATTGGCTCCGATTGGGGCGAATCGGTGCTTGCCTCCAGTAACCGTTTGCATGACGCCGGTGAACGAAATTCTTGAATGTTCTCTACTTACGGATCGTGCTAGCAGCACATTCGTGTTTGAGGTTCTTTGAGGTTCGGGGAAGCTATGTGGTTGTTGGATCATAACGTCCACTCGTCAAGGGTTCTGAATGATTGTGGCAGCCATATTCTGTTGACGAAGTTGGACGTGGACAATGTTAGTCTTGTCGTTGCAGTCGGGAAAAGTTGGTGAATAAAACATTTTTCGAAGGAAGCAGACTTCATTATAGTCGCAATGGACTACTCAAAAAACACTTCCCCAACGCGTATTCCCAACATCAAAAGACAATTGGATC
Source organism: Entophlyctis luteolus (assembly GCA_027604725.1). NCBI lineage: Eukaryota > Fungi > Chytridiomycota > Chytridiomycetes > Chytridiales > Chytriomycetaceae > Entophlyctis > Entophlyctis luteolus. The sequence continues at coordinate 5,669 of JADHYT010000123.1, forward strand.
GAATCCTCTCGCTTAATCGAACAGACCAAAGCCCATGTCGTCGTCGGACTCCTCCTTTTCCTCTTCCTTTGCTGCAGGGGCAGCAGCGGCAGCAGCCGGAGCAGCGGCCGCGGCAGGGGCAGCGCTGGCAGCGGGGGCAAAGGCAGTTGGGTTCTTGAGGGCTTCCTTGATGCGGTCTCCGTGCTCGAACGAGTACTCGGTTTCGAGACCAACAGATAAGATATTCTTGAAACCGTTGATGAGCAAGTGCGGGACAGACGCAGCAGTCGGAATGCCAACGGCCAAGGAGATCGCAGCAATGTTGTTGATACCAGCGATCAAGTTCTTGATGTACACCTCTGGGTCCACGTCCAACACGTCAGGTGAGAACAGAGTCTTGGAGTCCCAGACGTGCGTAACAGTCAATCCGTACGTGAACGGAGAGATGTTCAGCATGTTCAAGAGAGCAGCCTCAGACTGACCCACACGAGTGTCCTTCTTGATAAGGTGGACATCAGACACGATTTCAATGGTACCACGCGCAATCTTGGTCGGAACACCGAGGGCTTGGAAGAAGGAGGTCTTTCCCGGTTCCATACCAGTGTTTCCAGCTGGAACAAACACATCAATCGGGGCAAGCGCACCAGCCTTCGCAGGGGCAGCAACTCGGTTGGCCAAAATCTTGGTACGAACGTCCTTTAAGTCACCCTTGGTGAACACAAATCCAACGTTTCCACGGACAACTTCAATGAGCTTAGAAAACTCGGGCTTGTCGGTGACCAGACCACGCAGAACCTTGCGCACCATCGTGTTCTTTCCCATCAGAATGACACCAACACCGCGAAGGGCAAGACGAATTTGATGCATCTGGTTGGATCCGACATTGTCCACGTTGACAATGAAGATAGAAGGGTACTCGTTGAGGAGGTTTTCGAGCTTGGTGAAGTAAGCTTCCTTCTTGGCGCGACCGTCTCCCTTTGACATCGTTAATTTGGAATCTTAAAGTGAACAAAGGATATTTAAAGAGCCTGTATGAAGGAAACAAAAGACTTGGTAAGCTCGCTGATGACATTCAAAAAACCAAGAGTAGACAGCAGGAACAGTGGATCCAATCAATCCCTGAAGCAATGCTTCATTCTCCAGAAGCACCACTGTACGTCAGGATGCATGCTAGGTCTGTGATGCTCCAGGGGATGAAGATGGGATGGGGATGGGTTGGATGCTCAACTGGACGCTGCGATTTTTCTTTTGTTTTTTTTGGTTTGCCCTCAAACATTCCGTGCTCAATTAGCTTCATCCTTCAAAACCTGTGCCACATGCATCAGCCACACAAACGCGCCGTGTTTCACCGCAAGTCGACATCAATATGACGCCACACGCGGTCTTCTTGTGGCACGGCGGTAGCGCGGGATTTTAACCGCCGTGACTCCAGCTCCAGTATGCGCAGCTTGATTGGACTGGGACGCACTTCTGCCGCTGCACGCTTGTCTTCACCGCTTAATTTATCACAGGCTTCTCCACCAACAGTCCCCAAATACGAAGCGGCAGGTGCTGCAGGTGTGGTTTTACATGCGCCAAATTCCTCAACGACGATTGGGGACGACGCGCCTTGCGAACCGCGCGGTGCCGTCAGCAACACAGCTGGTGGTGATGGTTGTTGACTTGTTGGTGGTGACTGCGCGGGCTCTGCCTGTTCCGACGATGCAGACCAAGTTCCAACGGTGTCGGCGACAGAGGTAGGTCGCCGCATGTCGATAAAGGATCGCGACAGTCCTGGATGTACATTCAGAGAACCATTGCGTCGGGGGGTGATTGGCGACGTCGACGATGGCACGGCGGCAGTTGTGGTGTTTGCAGGAGTGCCATTTTCCAGGCCATTGGTGGACGACACCCACATTGACGAGCCCAATCCGCCCCTGTCGAGTTTCTGTGCCAGCTGTATCCAGACCCCGACGTCAGTGACACGCATTCGGCCACCACGCCATGAGGCGCCGCGGCTGATTGATCCGCCGTGCATTGCGCGCGCTCGGGAGTATTCTTCGTCATCCGATGTTGGTGGCGCAGGGAGCACGGGATTCGGAGGTGGCTGGCGTTTGACGGAAACGGTCGATGTAAGTGTCGAGTGTGGTGAGCTGTACTTTCTGCTGCTGTGTAAATCTGGGTCAAATCTTGTTGCTGCCGGTGCTGATGGCGCTGATGGATGTTTGGCGGTTGGCGCGTTTACTCCTTTACGCCGATGTCGCCCTTTATCGATTGGGGTGGATGGCGTAACTCGAAATGCAGTTGCAGCGGCCGTTGATGCCAATTGGGCTCGGAATGGTGGTTTCTCTCTTTGCGATTCACTGGCGCGGTCACCCTGCGGTTCCAAAACCACCGGAGGCCCAACAGCGACTGGGTCAACGCAATACGCTGCTGAGTCTTCATCAATTGCGTTGATTACCGCGACGGGATCAGCTCCGCTGGCTGAAACCGTTGTCGGAACTACTGCATCCCGCAATTTCAGCTCGTTCCAATCGTTATGCTCACATGTTGATGGCCTTTGGGGTTTTCCAGCATTAGATGAACGAATTTCTTCCACGGCATTGTCGCAGTTGTGCCAACTGCCTGACATGGCCCACGGTGTGGTGTCGAAAACAAACTGCCCGGTCAATTCCTGATACCGCTCAATGACACCAAATTCGCCGTCAGCATGGACTTGGAGGAGGTCAATGACGTGCTCTGGTTGGGCTTGGGGCTTTTCCTTCTTCCGAATTTCAGAAAAATGTATGTTGCAGACTTCTGCGCGCTGAGATGGACACCTTGATCGTCCTAGCCTGAATTCTCAAGTGCACCACGGTTATCACATGCTATGGCCATCTTTGGTGAGAATTCTGACCTTCCTGAAACATTCGTTTCGTAATCCACGGGGAAACTTGAGAGTTTTCGAGATGCCGTAGTAGAAGCACGTGCTGTGGAATCAGTTGTTTGAAACACCTGCGTGATTGTGGAGTTACGAGGAAAATATAAATCGGCGAAAAAAGAAAAGAAAAAAAAAAGTGCAACCTGCTGCTTGGCCTGGCTTAATTCAAGTGATGGGATTTGTAAGCTGAAGGCAAATTCCAATCGAAAGCGAAGAAAACTTGAGTCTTACAAGGGTTTTGTTTTCCTTCCAGCAGTTTTTTTTTCATGTGACACTGACCGTTGAATTTCGCCAACAAGCTCCAAGACAGCAGCCGCCACCTCAGTTGACAAGTTGGTTTGGAAAGAAAACAGTGCATCCGTGGGGAAGGCGGACGCGGCAGCACTTTTGTTTGGCGAGGCGGCTGTGGCGCGAAGGTGCAGATCGCGCTGATCTTGGGTGGCTGGGGTGACTGATTGGAGTAGGCGTCCAGAACTAAAGCAAGGCTTGCGTGGGGCGGTGCTCGAAGGCGACATTTATGGATAATCGTTTTTGATTTTGGCACACTTCTATTGGTGCTGTTCCAGAACAGACTCGTCCGAAAAATCCTGAGAGATTTGTATAGTAACATTTGTTTTCAGTTTTTTATGCACAGAATTGTTTTCCTGAACAACCCATGCTCAATCCAAACATTCTCGCAAAAGAAAAACCATCCGGAGAAGATGCTGGATACGACTCTGAAGATGGTAATCTAAATCCTCCGCAGGGTTGAGTACGAATACCTAATTTGCATAACCCCGCGACACAGACCTACCCCCGCCTCTCGAAGAAATGTCGAACGCGTTCAGAAGAAGACAAACAATGGCATCTGACGCTGGCGGTAAAAATGACTGTGGTTCTTCGTTCGGATGACCAACAACAATTTAAAACCTTCAAAAAAAAACAATAATAAAAGCATCATCCGAACTGCTGAGATTCGAGGCGTATGGTGATGCATCAACATCAGAGCCGCCAAAAATCGTGCGCGAGATCGTGTCAGGCCGACCCACGATCGAGGCGCGAGCGAAACCCATCCGCGAACAGGAAGCAAAGGCAAGAGCCTCAACCATGAAACGCGAAAATTTATTGAAATGCGCCAGAAACTCCCGCTGCCGCCATCCGAGTTCAAAGGATTCAAGAAGGGATTTTTCAATAACGACGCGGCCAAAAAGCCCAAGGCCGTAACCGAAATAAGTGGGACAAAAGTCAACGATAATACAAGGAGGACTGATGAATTAGAGACGATTGCACCAAAGAATGCCACGGGCGAAAATACAAGCAGATTTGTTTTCGACGAAGTCCAACAGGCAATGAGGAAGAAGCTTGCGGCAAGTACGAAAGGTAGGTCTTGGCATCGAATGCTTAATTGAGATCTGCTTGAATTGAACTAAAAGCCAAAGAAAATAAATGAAAACCAGACTGGCTGACGCCTGCGTTTCTGGAGAGGATCGAATCACACCCATTGCTTTCGCGGGCATTTGCGGATGCGCAGTTCCAGGCAGTGGCACAGGAATTGATGCGGAATCCGGCAGACGCGTTCGCGCGGTGCGCGCAGGAACGGCCGCAGTACATAGTGGCACTGCGCGAGTTCTGCGGGCTGCTTGGGGCGCAGTTTGAGTCGATGGCGACGGAAGGGCCGACGGAGGCAGGGGCGAAGAGCGCGGCGCTGGCGAGCACGGAAGGCCTCGCGCCGCACGAGCGGGATATTGTTCGGCGGGTGCAAACGGACGCGGAATTGCAGGTGAGCGGCGTCGCACAGGCGGAATTTCTCATTTGTTTGTGTTGGGCGGTGTCCGAACAGCGTATTCTCCGCGACCCCGCAGTGCAGAGCTTTCTGGTGTCGGTCAAGAACAATCCGCCGGAGCTGCAGCGGTGCGTGCACTTTTCTTGTGTGTCGACAACAGCAGCAAACAAGAACGCCAAAACACAACGTAGGCTCCTGCGCGAGACGGACGATGACATGAGGGCAAAGATCCGGCGGCTGATGGACGCGGGAATCCTGTCCATTGCGCGCGCATAAGCCGCTGCAGAAGATCGGGGCTTTCCGGAGAAGATCGGATGCGATCCCAAACAAAACAAAACCAAATATTTTTATCTCCCCGCCCAACATGCTCAACTCCGGATTCTCCGTCGCCCGTGCAGTCCCCCGTGCGCTCGCAACAGCGGCATCAGCCGCGGCCCCTGCGCGTGCCGCAGCACGCTCCTCCAGCTGGCGCATGTGCGCACCGCGTTTCTACGCCAGTTGAGACTACACTCCCCATGTGCTTGCTCATTTCTCACACCTGAAACCAAACAAACGCACTGTCTCTCTCACACTCCTCTCCGCAGCAAAACGCTTTACGAAGGACCACGAGTGGATTTCCGTGTCGGACGGTATCGGAACATTCGGTATCACTGACTTTGCGCAGAAAGCGCTCGGGGATGTTGTGTTTGTGGATCTTCCTGAAATCGGCAAGTCCTACGCTCAGAAAGGTACGGAATGTTTTCCCCCTCGTTCTTTTTGTGAAATCGATTATTGAGGGAAATCTTACAATCGATACAATTACAACAAAACGAAAAAAAAAACAAAAAAACCACACAGATAACATCAGCGCGGTAGAATCTGTGAAAGCAGCCAGCGATATTTATGCTCCTGTCAGTGGAGAGGTTGTGGAAGTTAACACAAGCCTCACCGATGAACCGTCTCTTCTTAATACAAGCCCGGAAGCTGATGGTTTGTTTTTTAACTTTTTGCACGTTCTGGGTCTCCTTTGACTCACCTTTTTCTTTATTGTGTTTATAGCATGGATAGCGAAGATCAAGTTATCTAACCCTAGCGAAGTGTCCGCACTTCTGGACGAAGCTGCCTACGCAGAAGTGTGCGATGAATAAAGATGTGTGAGGGATATATATTTAAAACACTCTCTTTTCTCTTCCTTGGATGGGTGGTGCGAACGTGCGTGGATTAAAGTAACAAAACACACACACACATGCGCTTATTGGTGTGTGTGGGTGGAAGCTGCAGAAGACTTCTTTTTCTTCTTGTGCGCTCGTTCCGCATCGTCCGTCTCGTGTTTCCGCTTCTTTTTCTATTGCAACGATTAAGGAAAAACCAAATAATAATAAAATCACGCGTCAAACCTTCTTTGACGCCTCTTCACCATCCATACTGGCCGACATGGAAGAGTTACCTGTACCTGCAGAGACGGTGCCGCTGATGGCTGCACCAGGAGAAAGGTTCGTAGGACGAATAGATTGCGAATTGGTGCCAGTCCCCGAGTTGGCACTTCCGGTGGCGCTTGCGCCGGCTAGAAACCCAAATTTAATTTTCAGCTTCGGTGCTTGGCCGTCTGTAGTGGCGGAAGGTATAATGGACGGGGTGCCCGTAGCTGGCGGACCGCCGTCGAGTTTTTTCGGAGCTGCAGCGTTCCCAACAGCGCCGGAAACCACTGCAGGCGATATTGCGGTTGTGTTGGTCGCGGCAGTAGCCCCTTTCGTAGGATTGGAGCTTGTTTTTTTGCTGGACGATGTTTGCGCAGAAGACTTCGAAGATTGACCTGTGGAATTGGAGCTGGCAGCAGCTGCAGCTGCTCGCTGGCGCTCTTCGTACAAAGACATGGCCAGATCATCCGCGCCAAGGTCGAATGCAGTAATCTTTCGTTGGACACGAAAGTTTCGGAGAAGAAGAATAATTTTAGGAAAATATCAGAAACAATAACACAAGTTACCCCTGGGACAGGAGGTCCTGGAACGAGCGTAAACGCAGTCTGCACCAGATATGGGTCAAGAGCCCCGATCCGTGGCTCGTTGCCGGTTGGTTGAAAGTGCGCCTGATGAAGAAATGATCCTTTGTTGTCAATTGTCGTTTGAATCGGCAACACATCACGAAATCAACAAAGAACTGACCAAATCGCGAAGAGTTTTGTCGATCACGACTGAATTCCGTCCTATTTAGGTGCAAGAACTTCAGAAAAGCAACGCGAGACCAGAAACACACGAAAATAGTAAAAAAACAAAAGGAAACAACACACAAACAGCAATAAATCAATTCACAGACCCGCAAGATCTTGGATGTAAGGCAGATATGAGGCTGGAAAAGTGGGATCGCCGGAACCGAAGCCGGAGCTTTCGGCTGCTGAAGGCTGGAGGGAAAACAGATGCTCGAGAGAATAGTGAGCAACAAGATTGGTTGCTCCCGTCACGCGCGCTTGCCCGCTCGCTGTCTTTTTGGCAGAAGGGGTATGGGATTGGCCGAGCGAGAGCAGATGCAGAGGCGGCCGGCGCAGAGTGCTCGCAATCGACGCGGGCGCGGTTGTTACAGCAGTTGATGATAACGGTATCGCAGCTGCTGTTGCTGATGCTACCGCTGCTGACGATGCCGCGAAAGATGCCGCCCCCGCGCTCATTTCTGGTTTGTTTTTTTTTTTATTTTTTATTTAATATTTTCGTTTCTTGGAGTCGGCACAGAACCGAATCCCGGCGGCATCAGTCACCGCCCCGCCCGCACCCACGCACACACACACGCATACACGCACACACATGCAAACAAGCTTCATGCGCGTTCACTCGTCGTGGATCGTCTCCGTCTGAAGTCCCCTGAACTCAGCCGGCTTGGTGATGGGCACCACGGTCACAAGCGTGTACAGTCTCTCCTTGGCGTCCTCATCATCGTTCTTCTTGCGCGAAAGGCGCACGCGGATACGGTGCGGGATCGATTTCACTCCGCGCTTCCACACAGCGGTGTTGAGGGCCGGGTCCAGGCGAACGTCGCTTGTCTTCATTGTATCTTGTGCGAACTTCTTGATCGCCTTGATGGCACGAGGTGCTCTCTTCTTGAAAGTAGTACCGAACACGTGCTTGTGCAGGTGGATGGTGTATTCGCGGGTGACAACCTGCAATTGTGATCCGTCGCAGTAAGAAAAATCCAAAAGCTTGAACCGAATGCGCTAGATTACCTCGTCGAGAGTTGACTTCTTGGTCTTCTTGGTTGTGTCCTTCGGGGCCATTTGTGTTTTCTATTGCCGAGACGGGAAAAAAGCCGAATATTAGTGAATCAGTACGATGGTACATCAGTGCTTTAAAGAGAATTGGACGAAGAAGCGGAAGCACAGAAACGGGAATCCAAAGGGTCGAGACGTCCCAGGCGCGACACATCAGGCCTCTCAGAAACTGTGGCGGATGGTGCCAATCCTTGCGAGCAGCAGCAGCGGAACGTACGCGCGGCTAAGAGTACGCGGGACGCGGGCATCCGGGAGCAGAGGATGCGGATGGGGGTGCGGATGGGGATGGGCAGGCGAGGGCCGCATGCGAACACACCACTGCGGGATTTCGGTGGTTTTTTTGACGGGCCGCCATCGCAATCGTCAAACTGCCCCAAATGGAAGGAGCCGACGCCGTCGAGGTCACTGCGCAGGAGCTCGGGAAGCACGCCAGCGCGGCCGACTGCTGGATGGCGATCCACGGCAAGGTGTACAACGTCACCGCGTTCTTGTCCGAGCATCCCGGTGCGTGCGCACTCCCTCCCTATTGCTCTACTGTCGCCTGTCCGCAATGCGCTCCCTCCTTCATGTCCCCTGCTTACACTCTGCTGCCCTCTATGTCGTTCTCATGCGCTGATGTTCCATGTTCTCTGCGTATGCAGGAGGCGAGGAGATCCTTGTCGAATTGGCTGGGCAGGTCAGCTTTCTATTCTGGTGTTACGTCATGTTATTGCAATAGATAACCAACAAAAACAATGAACGCCCGTCCTGCCTGTCGCACAAACCCATCGCTGCCACTGAATCCACCAATCCACCGCACGAAACGACGATCTCTGCAATCCACAACGATTTACTCTCCAATGATTTGAATTACAGGACGCAACTGAAGCGTTCGACGACATTGGACATTCCAACGATGCGAAGAAGATGCTGGTGCCGATGTTGGTGGGCCGTTTGGCTGGCGCGGCTAAGGTTTGTACGATTTCCCACCCATGTGGTTCTTATTCAATCAGACCGAGTCGGACGACGCAAGCAAGAAGAAAAGTACTTGCATAATTTCATGAAGGCTTCATCTAGTCCATCATATGCCCCACGGATTTGACGCGCCGGATGGAAATGAAAACCAATAAAAACAACTTCCTCGTGTTATTGCAGAAAAGACAAAAGAAAACAACTCAGACATGCGAACGCGTCCGAGCAAACACAAATCAACTGTACATATCCGTAACCGCACGCCATCGGTCATTTCAATCACTCATTCACTTGCACCGAGCTCCAGCAACCTCGGCGACACCTCCCTGATGCGCGGCAGCTGCCGCGCCTGAACAATCGCGTCCACACTTTTGTCGAACAAGGTGGCCCCAACTGCGAGAACACCTCTCTCGAATGCCCCGATTGGATCAACGTTGGCGACAACTATAGTGTCAATCAGCGAGTCCGCAAACTCATGCGTGACTCCCACGAGAACATGCAGTTCGGCAAACTCAATCGTGAAGCTGCCTGAGCGCGACAGCGCTTCCAGGAGGTCAAACGCCCTTGTGCGCTCTTGAGATATTTCGTCCTTCTCGAGGGTCTCGGTTTTTGGATTCGAGAGGATCGATTCCTGACTGGTCTTGTCCCATTTTGTCGCTGCGGTGATGGTTGTCGGATGCAATTCGTCTAATTGAAGCTGCTCATACACTTTTTCAAGGCGACTGGGGAATGATGTTACGATGTCAGACGCAACACTCGAATTTTGCGAAGCTTGGGACTGCTCAATATTGGGTTCAACCGCCGGAGCGGCGGTTTCTTGCCATTGTTGTTGCTGCTGATACTGCTGTTGCTGCTGCTGCTGCTGCTGCTGCTGCTGCTGCTGTTGTTGTTGAAATTTCGGCGGTGGTGCAGGTGCTCCTCTCGCTGGGGCTGGAGGAGGAGGAGTCGGTGCCGGCATTGACCCACCAAAAAAGCCACCTGCAGCAGGACCTGCAGAGAACGTCGGCATAGCTGAGGGAAGGAATAATGGTGTAGACTTGCGCGCTTTGCTGAGTTGTGCAGACGACCGTGAGCTTCTGTGCACCATAGTTTCGCTCAATTCCGCGGATTCTTCACTAACGTCGTAGCTTTCCTCTGCCCTCATAAATGCCGTCATCTTTTTCGCCTTCTTTTCAGTGCTCTTGACATCAGCATCTTCCGCATTTTGAATCATTTTCTTCAGTTTCTGCACATGTCCAGCAACTTGGGTTACTTTTGCAGAAACAGGCACTTCTACATCAGAACTTATCCGGACATTTGAAGGACTCAGGCTTGCGCGGTGGCTGTCATCGTAAGTCATCAGGTCACTGGGAATCTGGTATTTGAGAAACATTTGCATCAAATCCTGAGTGAGCTCAATTTCCTTAGTCAAACTGTCATGCGGAAGATTCAAGAGCTTTTCCAGTTGAGGTTTGATGTGAATGATCAAAATACCAAATAACGTGCTTTCGAGCTGGAAACGGTTGAGCGAAGTTGATGAAAATCTCTTTTACATACCTGCATTTCACGGTAAGCTTTTGCAAAACGCTGCATCTCTGGCGACAGCGACTCAATTGCGTCACGGAACTCTTTGCCGCTGGCAATAGTTTCAGTAATCAGCGGAATTACGAATTCATCCTTGTTTTGGACAATGAACGCGTGTTTTGGATCAAACACTGTTGAAGAAACAACAGTTCCAATCATTAAAATGAAGCTGCTGAATTGTTTTGCGCGTGCGACAAGTGTGAGCTCACTGGAAGGTACACCCCCAAATGAATGAAACACGGTCGCATGGACGTTACGAGTCGCATTCACATGCACTGTAGTTGCGCTGTTGATGTCAAACGAGACCTGAGTTGCAGGAAGTGCGCGACAAAGTGTGGAGATGGGCTCTTTTACAGACTTAATTGATTGTTCGATGCTAACTGTTCCCTCTGGGAAATGGTCCGGTTGCCGAACAGTGTGACAGAAAGGCTTTGGCTGATAATCAGTAGCGAGCAGTTTGCGATAGTGAGAGCGCATATACAAGGAAAAGTCTTCTGGGTTAATCTCCTTGCCAATGGCGGATATCAGTTGATTGCGGAGCATTTTCTCGATGTACTCAATTGCTTTAGAATATCTTTCCCCAATTTCACACGCGTGAAGTGCAGTTACGACAGTAGAAGCTTCCACTTTGGAGTACAAACCACCAGCAGGAAATGCAGCGGCAATCGCAGAGAATTTTTCCTTGAGACTGCGTTTCTGCTCAGCGAGAAAGTGATCTGCATCGTTAATGGAAAGTAGCACTTGCGGAGATTCGTCGGTAGTTGTGCTTGATTTAAGAGCGACCAAGCACGAGTCTCCGGAAGCAAGTTTTGCGTTTTCGCTCCTCACACCAGGCTCTTCGAACAGAGGAACAATCGGGACAAATACAGAATCACAGGACAATACTTTGCTGTCGAAAGTAAAGTTCTGCACTTTCTGCTGCACTGAGTAAAAGAATTGATTGATCGTGTGGAACCATCGACTGAAATCTTCAAAAAATTCCAAAGATTCGTCAATTTCCTCATTTCTACGAGGAGTATGGCAGTCCTTATGAGTGCGATCAATTGCAAACAGTATTTGGTCCTGAGAGTTGATGTGATTGAGGAGAAACGAAATGTTCACATCTACTGGCGATCGCACAGCGACAGGAGGATAAGGTGAGACGTCTTTGACTTGTGTCTTAACTTCAGTCGATCCTCTGAAGCAACTTTTAATTAAGGAAAAAAAAATTTCAACGATTTACGTTCGTGTTTGAAGGACAATTTTAGTTTCAGGATTGTTGCCGTCGTAAAGAGATATCTCCCAAGAATTCTCGAGATTGTACACGTATTCAGTAAATGTTGTCACGATTTTTGTTGTTCTGGTGGCAGCTCTGTATTGGAAAAAGAGAAGGAAAAAAGGCAACTGGTACATACTCAGTTTTGCCCATGGACCAACCAGATCCAGAGGTCGTCACTTGCACCTCGGGAGAGCTCCTGCCATGTTTTTAGTTTTCAGAGTTTAGGAACATTAACCAAACTCTTTGGTCTTGATTTCTTTAACAAAGGAACACTTCTCGGTGGCAGCGAGCCTGAGCGTGACAGAGCGAAATTGCGCCCACTTGACGGCCTGGTGTAGCTTCGGCTGGTCGAGGCCAAGAGCATCGAGGGCATTGACCATCGCGGCGAGGGCCGACAGCGACACAAACTCGGCCAGCTGGAACTTGTTATCATACGAATGCGGAATGTCGGCAGGTGCGACAGGATTGCGCGTAGCGTGAAGAATGCGCCTGACCTGTTTTTAAGAGGATCAGTTCACTTCACTGTGACGCAACACAACGCAGGGGTCGACGGATGGACGGATTGGGTTAGAATGCACGGATTACGCACACTAGCGGTAGCGAGGTTCAGCGTCTGCTGGAAGCGGTAATCGTCGAGCGAGTTCAAAGAGAGGTGCATATGAATGAAATCAGGCAGGATAAGTGTCTTGGCCTTTTAAGGAAAAGACAGTGGCACAGCACTTCCACAAGACACTGAGGCGCTAAACGCGACAACACGAACACTGACACTCTGAAGATGCATCAGCATCCCGCCATAACCTAGTTGGCTACTGTCTACGACCGGCGACGCTTTCCGCTGCCTCCGCTCCCACTATTGCCACTATTGCTGCTTCCGCTGTCGCTGTCACTGCTGCTGTCGTCGCTACTACTGCTGCTACTACTGCTGCTACTACTACTGCCGTCCGCTGAACTCACCGACGGCGTGCGTCGGCGCTGCTGCCTCCGTCTCCTCGATCGTCCGTTTTCGGAATCGCTGTCCGAAAATTCCGGAGTCGCGGCACGAGCACGTTTGCCCGACGCTGCGCTAGCCGCCACAGCGCTCTCCGAGTCTTTGTTGCTTGCGCTGCCTACATCCTTCAAGGTTATGTTCCTGTTGTCGATGTCCCTGCTGTCTCTGCGCGACCTGGACCCGCCACCTTCGTTGCGACGCCGTTCTGCATCTACAGCATAACTGGAACCACCGCTTCTGCGCGGATCCTCATCATCCAGTCGTCGCCTGCCCGAATCTTTGCTGTAGTTTTCGCTTGCGCGATAATCCGGTCTGAAATCGCCATCATCTCTACGCCTATTGCTGAATTCTCTGCGTTCGTCCCGGTATCGATCACGTCCGAAATCGCCACGATCATCACCGCGGCGCTCTCGCGACCGCGCTTTCCAGTGGTCGTCTTCACGAGGTTCACTCCGTCCATCGTGTCGGTCGCTATTTTCACGTCGCTGTGGTGGCGGGCCATTGCTTTCCCTCACGTTCCACCGACGTTTACGGTCTGGACTGCGGCTACGATTCCGCTGCAAACTATTGTCGAAGCCGCTAGCTTGAGATTCCACCGGCCGATTGTCGGGACGAACTTCGCTATGGTACCGCGGATGGTCCATGTCAATATAATCACGAGAGCCATCATCGCCCTTTCTTTCTGCATTGCGTAATCTGGCAGAATCAATGTTGTCTTCAAAGTGTCGATTCGATGGCATTTCAGCACGCTCCTGCTTCTGCCTCCCGCCAAACGAAGAGTCATCTGTCCCCAGAGAAGAATGAAAATTAAAAATAAAAAACATAACAAAAAGACCGTAAGTTACGTACCATCAAACAAATGCCTTCTGCTTGGGTGTCGTGTGTCCGCCGAATCAACAGTGTCACGCTTTGTTTTGTCTGTCTCTCTGTCTCTCCGCGAGATTTCATTATTCGCATTTTCCCGACCTTCTTTGCGACGGTCTCGTGGGCTGACGGACGCCAAACTCATCCGATGTTCCACAAAATCTTCAGATTTCTTTGAAGATTCCTCACGACTAGATGTCTTGCGCTCGCCGGACTTCTTCTTCTCCTCAAGCTTGCTTCGCTTTTCGGCTGAGACAGGATTTGTTTGAAAACTATCAAAAAATTAAGAAAAACCTTTTTCCTTTTCTTCCCGCTTACGCTCGTATTTTTTACGCATTTCTTCAATACGCTTTTCATGTTCAGCTTGCCGTTCGGCCTTAAGCCGTTCCTGAGAAATTGAAAAATATTGAATAATTGCTTTTTAAACAAAACAAAACGAACTTGAAGTTCTCGGTCAAATGCAGCCCCTTCAACGTAGCTTGATTGCCTTGATGGGTCGAGACCAATAAATAAAATAAAATTGGGAGTATAGAGACTCAACTTGATACCCAGCGCGTCGGCGAGTTTCAAGTTCATCATTTCCTTGGCATTAGCAACGATGTGCGAATTTGAACCGATGGCGCGCGGGTCGAAGGACCGATGAGCATCGGGGCCGGGAACACGTTCGAGTTCGCTGAGGAGCTTCGAGCGCAAGGCATCGACCTGGGCATCGATCTCGTCATCCGGGGGCGGATTGGCAGCATCTTCGAGGGTAGCGCGCAGGGTCATGCATTTGACTTCGATCTGGCGCTTGCGTTCATGTTCGAGCAGGTCTTTGTTTGGGGGACGGTAGGGATCTGCGGTTCGCGCACCGAGCGGTGCAGGCTTCGAAAAGGACTGCTTTGAGGGACGCAGAAGGGCCTTGTTCTGCTGCACGTAGCCGTTTGTGCCGGAGCCGCGCGCAGTGGCCAGTCCAACGCCGTTGTACGACATTTCGATGTTTTTTGGGACTTCGCTGTGGTCTTTTTAGAACCTACCGCATCCTCCTTCTCGGCTCAGGTACTCAATTGAAAGTCAGAGGCCGACTCATGTAGGAAGGAATTCTTGGTCGGAGCGCGTTAGTTTTCCGTAAGATGCCAGGAACATTCTGAACATTCTGAACATCTACATCAACCCTGAAATGATCATTTGCAGTGTATTAGGAAGTCTTTAATTTTCACTCGCATCTGGTCGACAATCTGGACAAACAGTCAGCCGGCAACCGACAAACAAAATACAGAACAGGAAGGGAATGAAGCAACAACGGAAAATCAGACTGGATCCCCCGTTTCCCGCCCACTGAGTGATGGGCCGGAACAGGCGCCTTCTTGTTCGGGAGTCCTTTTTGACGCCCCAATATGCCAGCGGGCACGCGGATGGGTTCTCCTTCCTTGCGGACAGGTTCCTTGCGCCCGCAGCGGCGATGCGCACACTGAGCCTCTTCATCTTTTCCCTTTTTGCTCTCCCATGTTGAAGATGGATGGTAAACCTTCCTCACCTGCATATACACGTCAGCAACAGAATAAATATCAAAGGGAGGTCCCGAAATATCAAAAGAGGAAAAACAAAGGACACAGGTCATATTGCTCAGAAGGAAGGCAGGATGTTGTTATTCAACATATGTGATTAAGACGTGTAGGTCACATCATTAGGGGATCATCTTTGCAGTATGCGTCTGGTCTCGCCCGCGAACAGATTGGCCATTTTAGGACGGTGCACAAACCTTTTGCTCAGTTTTCTTTTTACCTTTTTTCACTCCAAAAATCAAACCAAAACGTGAAACGCGCTTGAAATTCGCCGAGACCGAGCCAATTTAGCCAGCCAATCACACATCCTTTACGGGCCCCTTGTTGAACTCCTGAATGGGTGTAGAGAACGCGGCGTGCTTCCCAAACCGAATGCCCTCCTCGTTCGTCGCTGTAACGTCGTCGACAGCCCCGGCGAACTTTGTCGAGCATATCACCGTACCGCACCCCTTCTTCGCGTGATCTGACCAGAATGTAATTGGGTGCTGATATTTGGCCGTGATTTCCTGGCAGTTTCCGCAATAATGTTTCGTTCTTATATTGCAAAAAGGATATTTTCAATTTTTACCTCTGACACTGGTTGAATATCTGTCCTAACATCAGCCGCGAGGAAACAAGAAGAATTCGCTTACCCAAGCAAAGCTTCACATCAGTAGAAAAGTCACTGTGGTTGATGGATCTCCACTCTTGCGCAGATCGGTCGATTGGTGGTTCTTTCAAATCGTTTCTAGCATCAAGATTGGCGAAGACAATAAAAAACGAAAGAAAATGAGTCACGCGCTTAATTGCTGGACGAAGAAAAAAACTCACACTGCGCGCTTCATCAACTCTGCTTCAATGAGCTGTCGCTTTTTGCCAAGAACTGTTTTGTTCCTGTCTGGTCCGTTCATTTGGCTAAACGCCGCTTGACTTGTGGTTCCGAGCTCGCGCAAGTTCTTATCATGCATTAAAATACCCTGCATTTGTTTCAAGTTCCACCCAAAGCATTTAGAATTCGCCGAAAAAAAAAAAAAAAAACAAATAAATAAAAGCAAATATATTTAAAGCGACTAACACTGTGTCCAAATTTGCTCAGCGCAACCCAATCCTTTCTTTCATCAATTATTTTGTCGGCGGACACAGCTCGCTCTTCCACCCAGTTTTCGAGCAACGTAGCGCTACGTTTGATAAGCGTGGTCGACAATTTTCACCTGGAAATGATAACAGAACACATACCCGACTCCGTGGTGTTTATTCCAGTCCGTGCCTTTGTACTGCATGAAGATATGGGTTTCTTCGATCACGAAAGAAATATTTCAGGGTGCGCGAATCCCAACAAAAATAAAGAAACAAAAAAAATGTCAGGGGAAATCAATTATCAGACTTACGACGACGGTAGTGACATCGACCCTGCGTACGCCAGCAGCGAGTCTGGCGACGATACAGATGGTGAGTGAGTATGCAACTTTAAATCTTTTATTTCTTATTGCTGCGGGGAGTATTTGGGTGCCCTGATTTGATTATCTGCGGCAGATTTCGACGGGGACGCGGTATTGGCCGAATTCCTCAGCGGGCGACACTCACGTGGGACTCGGCCCGCGCGTGGAGTGAGCGGTGTTAGTGCCGCAAAGGGCAAAACACGCATCGGAGACGCGGGGGCAATGCTGGGGGGTGCCCCAGTTGGGATCGTGGCCCCTCTGACGAACAAACGGAGGCGCATGAGTCTTGGCGCCCGGGTGTCTAATCTTTCTCCAATTCGTTTATGGGGGTCTCGTGGGGACACAAAGTTGGATGGGCTGAATACAGAATCCCGCATCCGTGGTTCGGGCGAAGTTGACGCAGCAGCGGCGAATTTGCCACGATATTTCCCTACAGATGTCGCTGATCCGGAGAATAGTCAGCTGAAGGTGCAGTGCATCGTGTCCCGTTGTTCAGGCACTGAAATATTAAAATGGCGCTAGGCCAGAACCCTTCTGCCACCATTGACTCCAACCAGTGCGCCGTCGCCGTTTTCGAACATCTCTCCAGCAACTCCATTGGATGAAATTCCCCCAGAAACCAAGTTGCGATCGATATCTGCAATGTCAGCAACGAGTGGGCAGCAGGCTGAATTTTTTAGTGGCATTGGCAGTTTGGACGAATTTATAAACAGCGAATCAGGCCCAAGCACCACTCGCATGGGTATTTCTACAAGCCAGACATCGCTCAGTCTGCTTCTCAACACGCAAGTCCGAGCGTCAAAGTCGCTACCGCCAAAAAACAGCGCCCCGGGATTTCGACTTTTTTTGACGGCACCAGATGAGTCCCCGACAGAGCAGACGGTCACTGAGGAAGATATTGCTGCAGAATTTGTCGATGCTGTCAGGGCCGGAAGTTTGCATAGTGGGAGCGAACCAAATATCACGGAAGCTAAGCAGGAAGCAGGAGATACGATAGATATACATGATGCAAATGCTGGTTCTACTGGTTTTGGTCAGGACTCAAAGAAAATGAAGAAACCATCTTTCGAATTCCGGCAAAAGGAGGTGTTTTCCCAGTTAAGCCTGATATTTGGTGTGTGTCTGCTGGGAATAGTTTTGAATGACTACGTATCTCTTCTGGTAAATGAAGTTTCACCCGTGACGGGACAGTGGCTCATCTCATTGCTGGTGAGAAATCATTGAATTTTTCGCGTGATACTCAACTGCTTTGACGAGAGCAGTTCTTGCACGTAGGAGCAATTTACTTGTTTGTACTTGCATACGTTTACTCGAATGAAGCAAGAAACTTTGCTCGAGTTCGCCTGTCGATACTAGCAGCAGGTTCTTTTTCGAATGCCTTTTTTGATAGAAAAGGGCTTGACTTTGTTTGCACAGTAATTAACTTTGCGGCATTCTTCCTCCGGGCTGTACTGCAGCTATACTACACGGGGCTGGAGCCTGCTGGTATGGAGGACGTGTGAAGTGCAAGTGGTTAAAATTCGAATCTTGAAAAACCAATTAATATGCAATAAAACACAAAAAAAAAAAGAAAGAAATGGCTTCGACTGTTGCAGCTGCGCTAGCGCCGCCCGCCAATAAGGGCCTCGCGTCGCTGGCAGAGACGGCCGTGTTTTCGCGCTCACTGCGGCTTGTGGCGCTGCGGGTACCGCAGGCCGCATGCAGCCGCGCACTACAGGCGTTGCCCCCGCATCTGCTCGATATCCCCCGGTGAGTTTGCCTGACGCGGAATACATTCTCACACCACTCTTCGATTCATAGCCTAAGAAGCATCATTTCCGATCCCTGTTCCGACCCCGCCGCCCCAACAAAGCTCGTACTGCTCAACCACTCGATTTCATGTGCGCATCCCGCGAGTTTATGCCGCATCGTTGTTGACATTTCATACCGCAGCTCGCGAGACCTTGCCGCAAGCAGTTTCAACGTTTGCAACTGCCAACAATGCAGAAATTGTCGAAAACCACGAACTTGTTCTGGATTTCAACTATTGGACTGCTGGTTAAGCTGCACTTTTGATTTTCTGGCGTCTGAAGTATTGATTCCAAGATCAACTTATACGCTCTGTTCTTCCTGACCACTTGAACGTGCCCAGCTCGTTTGAACTAATTGGACATATCGGTACCACGCGATTTTGACCAGCAACAAAGTTTGATCAGACTGTCCCTTCCTCTAGCTCATATGAATTTGCGAAATGAATATTTGCCGTATAAGAAGGTTGTCGGTGAAATCATTCTGAAGGTGTATATCGGCTTTTATTGTGAGAAATGCTTGTTGGAATTTCTCAACGATTAAACAGAAAAACAACTACGTGAGAACGGTTGTGAACAAAACCGACTCCATCGATCATACGTTTCGATTTTTCAAAATGGAGCTTCTTGCAGGCGACAATGACATGATTGCTGAGCATGTACGACCACATACAGTTGATACCAGTGCTGACAGACGACTCATTTTGCAGAAAGAAAGCAGTTGCAAGTTCAAATTCGATTTTTCTCGCGTATACTGGAACTCCTGTTTGCAAACTGAACACGAGCGGTTGGTTGCAATGTTCAAGCATGGCGAGGCTGTCTGCGATGTAATGGCAGGCGTCGGCCCGTTCGCATTGCCAGCCGCGAAAAACCGAGGATGTCTCGTCTTTGCGAATGATTTGAATCCTGAAAGCTTCAAATGGCTGGGAGAAAACATTGCGTTAAATAAGGTTTTTGTCTACTCAACATTTTTCGGATTTGACAATAAGCTGCTTGTGTTGATAGCTTTCCCATTTGGTGCGACCCTACAATAAGGATGGGCGTGACTTTATTTGGAAGTCACTGGACGATTTGAATACTCCCGATGTGGTTGCTGAAATGGAAAGCAAGATACCTCGTCCGTTCAAAAAGGGCGGGAAAAAAGGAAGTGAAAAAGTGGGAATAGAATCTCTGGCACAGTCAAGCAACTCAGTACAAGCTGGGAGTGAAACCCAGGGCAGCTCAAATCTTGAACCAGGGCAACAAACAAATTTCAGAATATTCAACCATTATGTGATGAATCTGCCTGCCACAGCTCTTGAGTTTTTAGGTGGGCTTTTATTATTGTGTTGAGGATTTTGAAAAATGCAACAGACGCTTTCCGAGGTCTGTTTCATGGGCGGGAGAAAGTTGTTCCACCTGCAAAACTTCCGATTGTTCATTGCCACTGTTTTTCCACTGCGCTTGGAGATCTTAAGGGTGACGTCCTGAGGGTAACCGCATAGCTTCAAATAGGTCGCATCCATTTAATCAGACATTTTGTTGCAGAGAGCAGAGCGGTACATAGGATGCGCCATACCGCAAGAAAATATCATGGCAATTCATCTAGTGCGTGATGTCGCACCGAAGAAAGAAATGTTGTGCATATCATTCAGACTACCGGCTGAAGCGGCTTATGCCAAGCGAATAAACGAGACAGCAGCAGAAAAGCGCAAAATTGAGCAAGTGGAATAGACTTTTTTTTTAATTTTATCAGATTTGGTGCGGCCTCTTTTCACGGATGAGGGCACGTGCTGCCTGGGTCAAGTGCGATCCAGCGAGCTTGCTTGGGTGGCAGTACTCCAAAACCACACCATTACTTCGTGCCGATGAGTACGATCTGTAAGGAACGGTGCCGTCGTCGTCTTTGCCGCTGGAATACGGAAAAAGCAGAAGTATGGACTTGCCAGAGTCTGTTTTTGACTGGACGTTTGGACTGGATGTGTAACCTGCGATGTTTAACGCGCCGGTGGAGCTCTGCAGCTTGGGCGGCCAACGACACCACAGATTCGGAAGGGTATGCAGTGTAGTACACGCGCTTGATGAAGGAGCAGTGCTTAATGGCACGGGCGCAGTCGGCGCACGGTTCGGAGTTCCGAAGGATGACGTCACAAGGTGTGGCAGCGTCACTGATGTTGTCGTGAGCATTCGCAACGCGCACGACCAGCAGGTCCACAGCGGCAGCGGCGCGGGCTGCAGCGGGAGTGGAGCGCATCCAGTTTGCGATGCAGTGGACTTCAGCGTGGACGGTGCGGCAGCGGCTGGTGGTGCTGCGCGGGTGCGAGTGCTGGGACACGCCTGTGGCGAGCACCACGCCCTTGCGTGACACCAGGGCGGCGGCGTGGCGGCCGGAGTGTACCGTCGCGGACGACGCGGCCAGGGCGGCGACGCGTGTGACTGCCGCGAGCAGCTTCGGCGGCGCGAAACCGGCGACGGGTGGATACGTGTTGGCTGCGGCGGCGTGGGACATGTGGCTTGACTTTAACTTTACTTTGATATAATCCGCGATGCGCGACAACGAGAACGCCGCTGACCACGACGGCGACAGTCTCGGAACTGCGTGTGGGCAGCTGGTCGACTCCGGACTAGCGGCGAAGCGGTGTGTCGCATCAATAGTCGCCGCGCGCTACCGCAGGATCGCCCTGAGCGCCGGCGCAAACAACAACAACCGCCGTCAGACCGCCTTCCGATTTTCGAAAGCCGCGCCCCAGTCTGATGCTGCGCCAGCTGCTGTTGCTGCTGCTGTGACTGCCGCTACGACTGTGCCTTCAGGACAGCCCGGGCAACCGGCATCGCCAAGTCGCGTCGAGAAGCTTCGCGATGATGCTCAAATTGATATGGCGCACCAAAACGCGTCGGTAAATGGTCGCAGCACCAAGATTTCGCATGAAAGAGTCAAGCACCTGTGGTCGCTTGTGCGAGCGTCCGTTGTGAAAACGAATCCCATGATGTTCCAGCTGCTAATGGCATCTACCGCTGCCCAGCCGTATCCTTTGACCATCCGTCAGGGCTTCCACTTTAAATACAGGTTACGGACAAAATACCAGATCAAATGCGTCATAATTCATTCTCGCCTACCATTTCACACATACGAAACACGGGCGACTGATAATTCTGATCAGATTCCTGACCCTGGGGAAAGTACTGTTCGATTTGAAGCCGAGAGTGAATTGAAAAAATATGCCGAACGAAAAATGTCTGGACCGGCCGGTAAAAGAGGAGTTGAAATTAGATCTCAGTAATTTACAGGCGCTGACCAGCAGACATCGTCTGCTCACAATTCGATGGATGCAATTAATGCCCAAATCGAGGAAAACAAACTGTACTCTTACGATGGCGATGGGTACGAAAAACGCGTCCCACGGTATGCCCTAGAAAAGCGCAGGTTACCATCTGATTGGAAAATTAATTCTTGTAGAATCATGAAGCCTTCACGATTTGTGTGTGCTGACGCATCAAGAACAGTACGGATATGGGACCTGTCGCGCAAAGTGCAGCCTAAAAAACCGGCGTTGGTGGTTAAGTTGGACAGAGATGTGCATGATCTGGTTTACATGCCAAAATTTTCGCTTTATGCCGCATGTAACGAGAGTAAGTCGGTCACTGTATGTAAGGTGAATGACTGTGGAGTTATGCAAACTGTTTTCCTTTAGCTATTTAGCAAACGGTTTTCCGTCATTGACACAATCGAGGTTGGCCATCATGTGCAATAGTAAGCAGGTTTTTTGTTTTTCCCTCAGAAAGCTAAGTTTTTTATTGAGTCTTAGATACAACACCACAACACACCAGCTAATAACTGTTGGCCTGCAAGAAGTGGTCGTTTGGAATGTCGACAACGCTCATTTCGAGTGAGTGGAGATAACTGGTGTTTTGATGGAGATGTTTAATCTGTTTCAGTGGGGGACCATCAGTAAAACTGCTGCAAAAGCACAAGCTCGAAACAAATCTGAATCCGAATGAGTGGATTACGAATATTTCTTACGATGAGGACAAAAATGTTTTATACGCCATTGCAAATACAAAAATTGCGGTACTCAGGCCCTTCGTAACTGTTTTTCAGATTGTAATTCTTGAATGAAGTTGTTCAATTTGCGTCTTGGGTCTGTAGACCATTGGCACCACCTTTCTGACAGAACGGTGACGTGTCTGATTTACTATGATCTCTATGATTTCAATGTGATAGGGTGTGCGAATGGGTCTGGTAAATGGAAATTTTGTTTTTGTTTCGATTGTGTCTCACACACTTGCAAAAAGTTAAAGTCAACAACTCAACAAACGCGACGGTACATGAATTTACAAGCCACACGAGACAAATAACTGCACTTGCTCTTTATCCCTTCGGACCCATAATAATTTCTTGCTCCTTGGATTACACTGTACGTATGTATAATTTGCGAACGTTTAAGGAAGTTTATTGGTGAGAGATTTTTGAAAGGCCTTTACATACCTAACCCGCAAGTTACTAGCTTGCACTTGAAAGAAAAACCCACCAGCTTAAAAGTCATGGATGACAATCAACTTTACATAACTACCTGGGACTCCATAATGGTTTGGAGTCTGAACCACATAAATTCCGGATTCTCAACGACAAAGTGAACTTTTCTTGCTAATGATTCCAACATGTGTGCTGATGATTCCATAGTACAACAGTAACGCAAATATCTCGAATTGAGTCGCAAGGAAGTCCGCCGAGGATATTGACACGTTCCGAGGACGGCGTCGTACGGCTCATGAGTCCGATCTCCGGAAAAGTGATCACGACTTCTTTACCGTTACTCGAAACGGACTGCGTAAAAGTAATTACTTATTCGCCCAAAATAAGTCAGAATTCACGTTCTTTCCACGAAAGCTAATAAAACTTTTGGCGGGTTTCAGACCGAATGTTCTTCCTGCTGCAGAACGGAGAAATTTGGGTGGCTGCAACTTCAGTTAATCCATGTGTTGTGGTAGATATCTGGGCTTCAGCTCAATCAGGTAAGAATTTTGTTTTCTATGAATGAAGTTCATTTCATGCCATTTCAGTGAAAGAAAACGTTTGCTGCATTTTGGCTCTTGAAGGCGCTCTTCAGCTAAATGAAGATGTTCTTGAGAAGAACATTGAATGGCGGAAAGGTTACTCAATCGTCATTGGGGGAACAAAAGGTGGTCAAATTGTGTTTTACAGTACAAAAGGACAAATTTCTTCTCGAGTTCAGGTGAGTTTGTAATTCATAGAATCATAATATCTAAATGCTGCAATTTTCACATGGCAGTTGCATTTTGCGCCAGTTATACACTTGATGCAAATCAAGGAGAATCAATTATTGAGTGCTGGAGAAGATAACCTTGTGTACATTTCCAGAGTCGATCCGCTTCAACCGCACATGATTGATCCATTGCTAGTCATCAATATGGATGTCATACCAAAAATAATATCTGTTTTAGACTCCACAATATGTTTTACTGACGATAGCTTTGCTATTGGGATGTTTTCGTTCAATTTCCGAACTGGAGGTAGAAATTATCGAAGAAGCAAACAAATAATTTCAATCCAGAATGGCAGCGACTTCCGTCCCATAACAGAAGTGATGATCACACTGACGTTATCAGCTCAATATGTTCCATCGATCTACTTAATCTCTTTGTGAGCACCAGCCATGACAGCACAATCCGAATTTGGGATATCTACAATTCTCTGATTCGGCAAATTCGACTGCACGAACCACTCAGCTGCCTTACTGTCTCGAACAAACGTGGCGACCTTCTGATCGCCATTCAAAACCGCATAGATATCATCAAATCGACGCGATTTTTACCCCCGGGATATATAAAGACGCTGGAAGCAATGACTGTAGGGGTCGCGAATGAGTTTGCCGAGCCGCCAATCCCGTTTGACGAGAAATTCGATTTCCTCGTGAATTATTTAGCCAGGCGGCGGCGCGAAGCGCCGGTGTTCTGCGTTGACCTGTTTGGCAGCCGTTCCAAAATTTTGGAATCGCTTGCCAGGATAAACTTCGTTGGCAGTCCGGACTTTTCGCCAGAGGGCGCATTTGGTAAATCGACAGTCACGTGTGAAAAGAGCCATGGGCTGGATGAATTCGACGATCCAACACACATGTCAATAATGAATAAGTTGAAAACTGTCATGCGCCGCCGGCAGAATGTAATCGATTTGATGAAGGCTGAGGCTGAGTTCCAAGTCCAAGAATTGGAGAGAAAGGTAAGGTTGTCCATCGCTTTTTGTTTCTTACTCACACACCATTCAGCACAACCTGCTTCATTTGGAATTTGAAGAATATCTCAAATACAAACCGTTCATGGGTACTCTGAATTCTCCTTCGCCAGTGCCCCTGAATTCAGAGGCTCCTGTTG
Source organism: Entophlyctis luteolus (assembly GCA_027604725.1). Classification (NCBI taxonomy): domain Eukaryota; kingdom Fungi; phylum Chytridiomycota; class Chytridiomycetes; order Chytridiales; family Chytriomycetaceae; genus Entophlyctis; species Entophlyctis luteolus. The sequence continues at coordinate 30,286 of JADHYT010000123.1, forward strand.
AATCTCTAGAAGAATTTATACCCCCTGACCCTTTGGCGTTGGTGGCGGAGGAAGCGCCGGTGTCTGTCAGAGGCATTGCCCAGAACGTGTACGGAAAAGACGAAATTGAGGTCATTGAAGAAGAGAACCCAGTTGGTCTGCCGGCAATCGACCCCAAGAGCCCGAAAAGTGGCGATGAAATTTTAAGCCCAGTGACGGAGTTCCCATGCGTGGAGCTGCAGGTTGAATCCATTCCCGACCATGACGCGAACACAGCCCAGACGAACGCAGAAGCTGATGAATTGGAAGCGCTGGAAGGAAATCGAGTGCACGATTCAGTTGTCAGTAGCGCATCTCCGAAACTCCTTCTATTTCCGAGAAGACCCTTGAACATTGCTCCAGATGGGGGAATACCTAATTCTGTTGCTGGCGGAAAAATCAAGAACTGGAAAGTGATGCAGACCTGGAACACTCTGGTCAACATGTCCCTGCAGAAAAAAGGGCGACAGCTGGGAGATGAGACTGCCACCATGAGAATGAAGGAGCAAAGGAGCGTAGATTTCAAAGCCAAGCTGAAAAAGATGTTGGAAGACCAGGCGCAGCGCGAAGCTGAGGAGTTGAGAAAGAAATTAGAGATAGAGCCTTCGTATGGTGAGTTCAATGAGGATGAAGACGAAATTCTGTCTTTGGAGAGCCTACCCGATATGGAATTGCGGAGAAAGAGCGTTTGGCGAAGATCCTCAGTTTCTGCACCCAGAATGCTGGAAAGAGCCGAGAGTTTCAAATACCCACCAATCGTTGAAAGAGCTCTCAAATGTTCTTGGTTTCCGATGAACCAGGTGCACTTCTTTATCTTTTACAGCAGCAATACGTATTCATCATATGTTTTTAGATTTTTCACCCAGCTGAGTCCGAAGAAACACCAGCTTTCCGCAAAAACAAAGTTGAACTAACAGCAGAGGTTATCTATCCAATCGCCCTGGATTGCTTCAAAAGAGCAACGTCCTCTCCTGAGCGGAAGGAAATAATGCAGTATTTGAAGTGGGTTCTGGAAGATCTTGGAATAAGGGACACGACTCCGTCGGTCAGATTTTTTCTGAAGTACCTGCAAAATTCGGCGTTGGCGAAAACAGACGACTTCGAAACAGATGTATTTTTCTCTATACACGCCTGTGTCCGAATACCGACTGCATAACCTTCTAGGTTTGCCATTTAATGCTGGATGTGTGCACAACATGGGGACAAGCACAGCCCGATTTTTTGGCCACAATGATGATGCTCCTTGTGCATGACAGTGAAGGAATCAGAGGCCATGTCACCAAAATTTTTGCGGCACTTCGTGCAGAAGAACTGGACTGCGAACACGTCACCAAGAAGATGAAAGAGATTCGTGACAAGGTTTCCCGTATCTTTTGGGCCATTGCACGCAGGAACTAAAAAGAATTTCAGATGACGGTGACGGAAGAGAAGGGCGCGAGCCCGTCGTCACTGCAGTCTGCAAACAAAGGTTCCGCGGCCGCGATTTCAACAAGCTCTGATTTGTTTACTCAATCGCAAGCAAGCATCGAATACCGCAACTGCGCGAACTTGCTCATTCGGAAAATTCTGAAGGAATACCTTGTGGCGATTACCAGCGATCCCGAAACGTTGGGAAAACTGGATGAATTGAACGATCTTGGGTACCACATCAAAAAGGAGCAAACAACGGCGCAAGATGCGGCGGCCGCTGTCCGCCAAAAGAAAAAAGAGGTCGAGATTGATTCGGCCATTGGGACCAAGAAGAAAAAGAAGGACGTTTTAACGAGCACTCCTGTCATATCGGTCAGAGAAAATCTTGATTACCTCTGTGTGCTTATTCTCCTTGCGATTGTTAGGAGTTGTTGGATATCTCCGAAGTTCCGCCATTAGCGAGAAACCCAGTGGCGGTGCTCCAGAATCCGAATTTGGGAGATTTCATAACCGCGATGGTGTTCTACGCTCGCTACAACCAACGCAGGATTGCAAAACTGGCAGCGGAAAAACGTGCCGAGCACGAGCGCAAGGCACGGCTCCAGGAGTCCAAACTGCGGCGGAAAGCGCACGATGAAGAGGTCGCTCAGTATTTGCAGCAAAAGAACAAAGAACGTGCAGAAAAACGCAAAGAGCGACTGATCACATCAGGAAGTGCTGGCGCTGCAAGCGAAGGCACGACGAGATCGATGGGTGTTGTCAGAGAAAACCTTTTTACCGGCGGAACTCATATTAGCCGCTGCCATCCATCTCGAGAGACGCTCGAGATGCCGTTGCGTTAGTTGGGTTTATGGCTTTTGCTCATGACTAAAATGTATCCATTCGCACAGCAAAGTTTCCGCCGCTTCCGCCGGGGTTCACAACTTCCACTGCATTGCATCTGGCAAAGATAAGCAAATCCATGCCTATCGAAAATGTCCAGCTGTTGCCGTTTCATGATTCATCAGTAATTTCGACCACACCGGCGGCCAGCCGGGCAAAGTCAGCAAAAACTCGTCAGCCGCACGCAAGGCCGGCGACGAGCATCCGCAGACTCATGGGGAACGACAAGGACGAGAATGAGGATCACGCGTCGTCTTGTGCGGCGGAGAGCGTCGCGAGCTGGTGCTTGTCCGAACAAATCGACGGCTGGAGCGAAGTTGATGTTCCGAACCAGGTGGAGCACGAGCTGGAGTACATTCGCAGCGGGAGCGCCAGGACGAGGCCACACACTGCGCGTTTCGGTGGTTCGAAAGGCAGCGACCCAGTCGACGAGTTGTTCAGGTCAAGCCGGAAATACTTTGTTGCCGACTTGGTTGAGGACACTGAGCGTTGGCAGCATCAATACCACGCTTTCAATTCCAAACGCGGAGATGATTTTCGCGGGAACAAAAACTGAGAGCAAAAAGAAGGAAACGAGTGCTAAAAAGTTTGTTTTTTTTTTCTCGGGGTCCAGGCCAACGAAGAGAAAAAAAAAAATATAATAAAAAAAAATAATAAAAAAAGGAGGAAAACAAAGAAAGAAACAAAAGAGAAATCACATATCCAGATCGCAGAGGGCCAATATGCGTCAGCTTCATCATGCGTCGTCGGACTTTTCCTTTTCTCTTTCCTTTACGACTTTTTCAAGCTTGTGGCAGAGGCGTTCTTGGAATCTGCTTCTGTACTCCCCCGAAACAGAATTCAGCAGTCCATCCATGCTTTCAAATGGCGCCTGAATGTGAGGGCGGGTTTCGCTCAAGGCGTATTTCGTTGCGGATAAATTTGTTGAATTCGGGTCGGCCTCTGCTTTCAAAATCTGGGACCGCGATATCGCGAGTGAGATCGAAATTAGAAACATAAAAAAAAAAAAACATGATAACAATAATAATAATAATAAAAATTACAATAAGAATAATGACAACAAAAGAATGGCACGGTCAACTTTGCAAAATTGCAGGAACAAGAACAGCTGTAACGGACCGGCAAGAATAAGAAGAGTAACCAAAGAAGAAGAAGAAGAAGAAGAAAAAAAAAACCAACAACGTCAGCAACCAATCAAAAACTTACAAGGTAGCCACTGGAATTGAGATGGATTGTGAGCCAGACATCCTCGATCAGACACACTCGGAACGTGTTTGGGGGATACTTGGAGCCGGGCTCGGTGGTGGTGCCTGTGATGACAATGAAGGAGTTGGGCTTAACGCCGACTTTGTACTCTTCAAACACGTGCAAGATTTCCTTCGCGACGTGGACCTTGCTCGACGATGAGGAGGCCGGGGCGGCAGCCGCCGAGGACTTGGCGGCTGGTGCGGCGGGCGCGGAGGCCGACGCGGCGGCGGGGGCGGGATTTGTGGCTGCAGCTGACGCGGCGGCGGCTTGCGACATTTGAGGACGGGGGCGGCGATCGCGACAGCGACAGCGGCAGCGAGCGGCGACGGACGGCAATGCGGGGCGGGAGCGGGCGGGCGGGCGGCGGACGGAGCGGGCGGAGCGGGCGGAGGGGGCGCGCGTGCCGCGTCTCGGGGCGAGTGTTTGTGTCTGTGTCGAACAAACAGCGCCGCCGCGAGCGCGCAATGATGTCACCGACCGCGCCGCAACCCAACGCCCGATGCGACGCACTTCCACGCGCCCACGCCGCTCCTCCCGCGCCGAGCCGCCGGCAGCCTGCGCTTGCGTGGACGGTCCGCCGAGAGAGCGCTGCCCACGCTGAAGCGCTGTCAACCGGTCATGCTGGTTATTCCGCGGTTCCAGAATTGCATTGCTGCTTTACGAAAATTCCTGCCGCCATAAATTGTCTCCTATCACACACACTCTCCCTCTCTGAAAAAAATCCACACGCCTATTCACGTTTTTCTAGACGAGCAGATTTCTCAATGGCCGAATCAAATTTTGATTTCCCAATCTTGGTGCTATCTTGGAATTGAATGGTGAAACTAACTCCCAAGAACGAATCCGCAATCACAACTTGAACAATTACTTGTGCGCCAAAAAAAAAAGACAAGCCACGATTTTAATTGCCATTTTGTGGAAAAATTGATCTTCTTTCGGGTTTTTTAAAAAGTGATTTGAACACAGTGAACTTCTGATAGTCTTTCGCGTGGATGAAAACGACATCATACAGAACTAGCACCAGTCGCAGAATCCTCTATCTAAAAAAGCTCCACCCTACGCAGAAGCCGTCTATCGTTCAATGACGCGATATAGCATTAATTGCGGCAGTCGAAAAATTGGTTCTGTCCATATGACACTTTCCTTCGCTGGGTGCCTCGAGTTAAAAATGCATTCCATCGGCTACATCACTTGCAAGCGAATCTTATTCTCTGTGTTGCGCACAGTTACCTGGAGCAGGGGTCTGGGTTTGGGGACATACAGTTGTTCTACTTAGGAAATACGCTGTTCTCATTTGACTGAAGCCTAACACCCCCAACACCCACAAAGAAGAAAGAAGAAAACACGCGCAGGGTTCACGGACACGCGAAACAAAAGAAAACACACAACCACAAACAAACCACAACGAAAAGAAGAAAAAGAAAAAACCAAAAAAAAAAAAAAAAAAAAAACAAACTAATCAAAAAAAGATAGAAACAAAAAAAAGCATAAGCGCCTATAAATTAATCATTTCTGTTGTTTTGCCTGAGACTCACAATGTTCTTTGTATTTTCACCCAGTTTTCACTTCTTGAACCATTTTTGCAGCTTTCCCGTCTTCCTGTCTTCCGTCGATGTCACTTTGCGCATCAATCCACCGATGCCCACAACTTTGGGGTCTGATGACTCGGGAGACGGTAAGTCGCTGTATGAATTGCTGAAACCATTGCCTTGTTGTTGCTGTTGTTGTTGCTGTTGCATTTGTTGCTGCTGCTGCTGCTGCTGCTGCTGCTGCTGCTGCTGGTGATAAACGTATTGCTGTGGATGCAGTTGCTGTTGGTGCTGCTGTTGCTGCTTGAGTTGCAGCGCAACAAGCGCCGGCGGTTGAGAGGGCTGCGCGATGGAATGCGCGGTACCGTGGCCAGAAATAACGGACGCAGTCTGCGGCGGGGAGAAGGTGGGGCTGACGAGAAACTTGTTCCCAAGAACCGCATCGTCGTGTGAGGACGAGTCCAACGACACACGAGAACCAATTCCCCCGCCGCCAAACTTCAAAAAGTCCTTTTTAGACAGACTCCGTCGTATGCCGCTGCCACCACCAATTGCGGCCTCCTTTGACGCTTTGGATTGCAGTTGCTGCTGCGGTGGTGGCAGAGAGTTCCGACTCTTCGACGCGCTCCTCCACCATGATGACGCAGACGATGTGTGCTTGCTACTTGACTGCAAGTGCTCATCGCTTGCAAGAGGCCTGATAGATGCCGAAGCCCGTCCCACTCGACTGCTTTGCGACGCAGCAACTGATTCAACTTCTAATGTAAAATCTTCCGACTTCTTTTGGCTAACGACGCTCAGCAAGTTGTCACGGACCGACCTCCGTTTAGTTGTTCTGTCATCTGTTTCAAGTGCCATGCCGACGCCAACGAGAGATGCTTGTCCAGAACCACGTTGTTCGTAATTTGCACTGAGATTGCTGGCTGCGTTTGGGTCTCCCGCAGTTGTAATCCCACTCCAAAGTGTGCCATCATACAAGATTTTTTCAACTTCTGGCCTCGACCTAGTCGAAAAAGTCCTTCCATTACTTGCATCTATTCCGTTCACGCTTGCAAACCCGATCGTGGCATCCAAACTCCGATGTTTTGCGCTACTCGTGGGTTGGATGCCTGGAACATCAGAAACCTCAGCATAGTCAAGGGACAAAAAAAAAACAACGCTACGTACCAAAATAACCGCCAGTACTGCGACGCAATGCCACACCCCCAGCCGCCATTTTGACTTCCGAAACTCCATTCAGTTTGTCTTCACCAAAGTCCGACGAGTGGTGCGAAGGCGTTCCAACGGAAAAGTCCCCGTTTGCATAAGCGCTTCGCGAGCGTCGCAATCCTTTACACACAGACAGTTGCCTGTGCCGTGCACGTCTTGTTTCTGGGTCCTCCTCATCTGCCTCGAGAATGTCTTTCAGAACTCTCCCTCGGCGGCCGTTCAACGAATCATTGTCGTCCGTGGAATCGCCATCCTGCCTATCGTATGTATCCTTACCGCCACTTGTTTCTGTTGCAGCCTGAGTACTTTCAGTCTGGGACGCCTCGATCGTTGGCAGTTTCGGCGGTTGTGCCAGTGCACCGCTTGATACATCGGGCCTCTTGGAAATCGCGGGAGACGTTGCCGGGGATCTTGAGCTGAGATTATTCAAACCATTGTTGAACAATACGGCCTTGGAAAAAAAAAAGAAACCGAACCGAGTTCAGACAACATTCGGAAATTAACGCCTTACAATGCTAGGATCCGGTTCTCCCACGAATTCTTCCCGATAAGCCTCGTCAGCCACCGTCCTCAATCCTCCGACATCGTTTGCAAAACGTTGCATAATGATAGAGCGTGTCACTCCCAGCCCGTAGGTATCATCGACGTGTGCAGATTGAATGTCGTTCATTTGCGCAACAACCGAAGCAGATTGGAGAGATGGAACGGCCGAAGATTCTTTCGGTGAATTTGAAAACTTTTCGGGACTTGTGACAGCATCGGGAACCGTAGCTTCTGTTTCTCCGCCAACAACTTCTGTTGTGAGCATGGTAGTGGATACAAGCCGCAAGGCCGAGTCTGATGCAGAATTAGCATGAGCGTTACTCGTCGCAGACAGTGGCGCTGAAACAGCGGAACTCGGATTCCCACTCCTGAATATAATATTTCCAATTTCCACAGAGCCTTTCCGAAGGTGTGAAAAGACAGCAGGAACAGTGTTTCCAACAACTGCCGCTGCAGAGGTGAGAGCCGTCGTCGAGGTCCGAGTAGTGCTGGTTGCGGGAGGATCCTGGTTAAGAGCACCTTCAAGTGACGCAGAACTTTGCACAGCAAAGTTATCCACTGAGGAATCGGAACTTTCCATGCTAGATTCAACAATTAGCTTTTGGTTGCTATTTCCGTCATGGTCGTTTTCAGCAGTTTCCAACGCTCGTATTGCAAGCTCGGCCATGCGCAAGTTTTCAGTGGCACAGCGATTATTTTCCGCCAACACAGCGTCCAAGTCCGGCCCTACTGTGTGGACCATCGCATGGCAGATGTTTTCGCATGACTCTTTGAGCTCAAAGATCAACCGCAATGTTTGTGCGTGAATTCCAGCGTTCATCTTTTGCAAATCAACAAGAACGTCCCCATTTTCTTGAGGATTTTCCTGCGTCTTAGCATTTGGCCGGTTTTCAATTTCCTGACGCGGAGTTGTTTCAGCAGCGGGCGCAATATAGTCCACAAGTTCATTGAAATCGCGGCTCTCCCTGTAGGCACTTTCGCCATCGTTATCGCCATTATATGAGACACGATCATCAGCAGAAATCGGCCCATCCCCAAACTGTGAGGAATCCCGATAGCTTCGGTCATCGCTTGGAAAGCCGCTAAACGCAGTAATTGCCGTGGTGAGCTTATCTGAAAAAGTCTCAATTACGCCGACAATGCCGTCAGGACGGTCTTGCACTGCCCGAAGACATCCATTCAGGAGCTCGAGGCAAACTGCTCTCTCTTGCGCAGTTTTACGTAGTTCCGCGTGGGCGAGTTGCGCCTGCTGCTGAAGTTGTGATATAAGGGTTTTCGTGTCTTCATTTTCACGCAAAAGTCCCAAAATCACTTGTTCGCTAGTGCGACGGGTGGCAGTCAAAGTGCTTTCGAGAGTCTGAATGTGATGCCTAGCAGGAGACGGAATATCCGACTCTCGAAACAAAGACGATAAGTCACTTCGTTCTGGCAGCTGTTGTGAGGACTCCACAGCTGCTTTTTGGGGCTCTAGTTTGATTTTGTCTTTTTTTTAAATAAAAAGTCGAAATAGTCAAAAATTCAAAACCTTGCGAAAGGGCATAGTCCAACTCTTGGGCAAGTTCTCCAAAACTAGAAGCGGGATACACACTGCCATTCATTTCGTTTGCAAATGGATAGTTTTCAAAAGGAATGCTTTCCCCTTCCTGATTATCATCAAATTCGTCATCATCGTCTGAGTTGTTTCCTGAATGCATCGTGAAATTGGTGATTGCGTACTCATCTTCTGTAGAGGTCAGCAATGAAATGCCGCTACTGATTGTCGCATTTGCCGAAGTCATGTTTTGCAACAAACTCAGTTGTTGTTGAGGATTTTGCTGATACGCTTGTTTTCGTACGGTCCCCATAAAAGACGACGACGGACTGGAGCTGATTCGCAAGGAATGTAAGGACTCGGCGGCAATACTACTTGCAACACTTTCCATGCGACGGCGCGCAATGCCGCCTGCCGCATGCAATGAAGCCGAATTCGCCCGTTCTTTTTTTCGCCAAGCTTTAGTTTTTTGGGCTTCGTTTGCCATAATGCGCGAAATTTCCATCATCTGGTCAATGTGGGCATCGGCGTTTCCATCTTCATCGGACAGACTACTGCTGCGAGACAGCATGTTTTCCCCCAGTATGCGATTCGTTGTTTGCGGATTGGATGGGGTGGGTGTTGGGGCTCGCGGAGCCAAGCTTGTGGTGGCTGCTGATTCCGATTGAGATTGAGAATTTCCAGCAAACAAGAGCGAAAAGAGGGGAAGACCGGGTTGATTTGCGTCTTGCGGAATGGAAGAAATTAGGTGTTGGCGTGGCTGGAGATCATACTGCTGTTCATTTCTAGTCAGTGGCTGGTCGTTTTGCTGCTGAGCAGAATGCGCAGCAAACGACTGCTCCTGCTCGACATCCGAAAGGGCCATTAAGTGCTTTACAGGCACGCGTGGAGATGATATGGACATTCGACGATTGCGTCGACGGCGTACAGAGCGAAGCGCAGAGCTCTACAGGAATTTAATATATTTTTAAAAAAGAAAAGCAGAGGTAAGCGAAATTTTCGCAGCAATAAATGCAAGACTTACAGCAATAAGGTAATTGCTCCTCATGCTAGCGTATGTGGGATTCGCATGCCTCGTTGTAGTGGCGGCGGCAGGTTTTGAGGGAATGGGGGTGTTCTCGGAATCAAGATTGGCATTGGCATGAGAGGAAAGAGAGAATGAGCCGGCGCGAGAACGGGAGCGAGGAGTAGAAGGCGGGTGCTGAAGAGACAGGGAGGAGTCAGACGAATCGCGGGCATTTGGCGGCTTCGGGGGCCTGGCGAGGGAGGGAGGCGGCTGGAAGGAAGCGATTTGGGCCAGCAGCGAGTCGAGGGGGGTGACGAGGGCGGGGGCGGGATCTCGCGGTGCGGCGGGGTCCATTGGGTTGGGTTAGTTGGTTGGTTGGTGGTTGTTGGGTTGGGTTGGTTTGGTGGGCGGGCAGCTGAGAGGGCCTGAGCGGGATTGAGGCCTTCCTTCCGTGGCTAGTAGCAGAGCGAGTGCTGGCTGGCTGCCTGGAGAGTGAGTGCGTGGGTACTGTACTGTGGGTGCTGTGGATGTGAATGTGGATCTATGTGGTTGTGGATGTGGCTGCTGTGCCCTGTCGGTGCTGATCTGATTTGAGTTGTTTGTGGCGGCGGCGAGATTGCACTCACTCACTCTCACTCTAATGCTCTCCCTCTCTCCCTCTCCCTCTCACTCTCTCACTCCCTCACTGCACTTCTTTCTTGCCTGCATCACTGGATGGACTCCAAACACTCATTACGCGTCACTCTCTCTCTCTTTGTGTACACACACACACACACACACACACAAACACACACGCATGCAAACGCGCTCCTCCGTCATCCACGCCTCACTGCTCATGCCCCGCCACTCCTATGCTGCCGCTGCTGCTGCTCCTGCAACCATGCCTCAACCTCGCGCCGTCCCGCCGACGGGTGGCCCATCTGGTACTCAATCATCCCATCCAGCAGCGGCTTGACCCCCGGCCCCGCCCGAATCCCAAGCATCCCACACACCTCGCCGCCATTCATCAGCGGCTTCAGCAGGTGTGCCCCACCAACCCCTAGTCGCTCCACCGCCCCCCAAAACCGCAGATACTTGTCCACCACTGCGCGCGCAGCTCCGGCCTTCATCTCCTGCACCGCTTCTGCTCGTCGGTCGTTGCCAACTGCCACGCTCACTTCCACCGCCTGTGCCAAAAACACTGCGAGCACATATTTGCCTCCGAGTGGCCGGCTTGCAGGGTATATCGACCGTACTCCGAGCTCGCGCACAAACATTCCTACTTGTTGTCGTTGCTTCAGATTGATTATTGCTTCGTCAACTGCCGGAGCGCCTTCTACTCCTCCTTCTGCTTCGTTGCTGATTTTCGAAACCATTTCTTGAATTTTTGGAATATTTTCGATTATAGTCGACGTCCAATCTCCGTCCAGGGAACTGAGCTGATTTTAATTGAAAATTTGACATTACTAAATATGCGAAGCAAACCAAAACACCTCACTCACCTTCAATGAATTCATGACGACATACTTGGAAGCTGGTAAAACCGACTTCTTCTTTTCCAAATACAACCGTCCCGAGAAAGAGTGCATCATCGCCGCCAAATACAACAGCCGGACGTCCTCTTCCTGGAACGGAAACCCGATGCCAGAATCCAATGGAACCATTCGTCGCATCTCGTCGGCCGAAAGACCCTGAAGGAGCGCTGTCAGTGCTTCCGCAACTTCGAGTCCAGTCTCCAAGTTTGCTTCCGCGAGTCCGACGCCTTGCATCAACGAGTTCCTCGAGCCGCTTCGCCCCGCTACGGTTTCCGAATCCATACTGCTGTCGGAGCCCTTTTCAGCTGCCACCGCCGCAGTCGCCTTTGCTTTCGCTTCTTTTTTTGATCCAACAACAACAGGAACAACAGTGGCGCCGCACGACAGCGGGCCAAAGTACCGCAGGTCCAGGGGCACGTCCGTAAGGACGTCCTCCGCGATGCCAAACTCATGCAAGAGGCGGATGGCGCGCAAAATGCGCTCGGCATGCCGCGTGGCGGCGCCATTCGCCTGGCCGACGACGACGACGCCGTCGCCGCCCGCGGTTGCGGAGTCCCGCAGCATCTTGTCGACCTCGGTGCCGATGCGCTCACGGCTGATTTTGCCGGCAAGGCAGCGCCGCACGTGCGGGTGCTCGCGCGTGGCCTGCAGGATGGACGGGTCGATCGAGAATCCGAATCGCGCCGCGAAGCGAATAACGCGCAGAATGCGCAGCGGATCGTCGATAAACGTCTGCAGCGGCGGTAGCGGCGTGCGGATGTGGCCCGACGCAAGATCTTTCAGGCCCATGTTTGTGTAATCTTCGACGGACCGGGTATGAAGGTTGTAAAAGAGCGAATTTATCGTAATGTCCCGTCGGAGCGCATCTTGCAGTGGAGTACCGAATTCCTTTCAAAAACATTTGTGAGCGCCCCTCCAGACTATGCATTCAATCTTACAACAGTCGGGACGCGCGACTCTTCGTTGTACACTTCGGTGCGCAGATTGACAAAATCGATCATCTGCCCGAAAACTCGAGTGGTAGCAGTTTCCAGATGCTTGCTCTTGTCTGGGTTCGAATCGATCTTAGACACGCCCCCAATCACACTTGCATCCAACGCCACACTTTCTCCGTCGCGAAGGGTGTGGTGGGAATTTGTTGTGACAAACTCCTTCACGGCTTGCGCAAACTCAAATCCCATCATAGAGTCGAGAGCAATGTCCAGATCATGTGATTCGAGTCCTAGAAGCTGCGAGAGGAATCAGAATTCTTTTCTTTTTTCTTTTCTTTTTTCTTTTTTTTGTTTTTGTTTTTGTTTTGTGGGAGGCGAGGTTTGGTGCGGATTGGTGGTATTTTCACCTTATCGCGAACCCATCCGCCGGCGATTCGCAGAACGACGGGACGGTTTGCCGAGACGGCTAGATGATCGGCAACGGCGACGAGCAGAGAGCAAATTCGGTCCTCGATGGGCGTCAGCCTAATTTCGGTCAAGATGTGCTGCGGATGTGGAGTGTGACCAATGTCGAGCGTTGAGGGGTCGAACAGCAGCGGACGCATTGGCTGGAGTGGATGATGGATGTGGCGTGTTTGAGAGTTTCTAGTTTTCGGATGACGTCGACTCGCGGGCCAAAGTGGGGCAGTCGGAAGCAGCGAGGGGGGCACCGACACGAGACCGCGACAGTGACTGCGCAGAAATAGACCTTGGTTCAGGGACTGATGATGATGCTTATGATGCGACGTAGAACGAACTATGCCCAGAATCGAGCGCGTTGCACACGAAGTTACTGTTATTTTGATTTATAGTTTTTTATTATTTTTTTTCCTTATTATTTGGGTTCTTGCAACCGCAGCAGCTTGGATGTGTTTGCAATTGTTTTTCAGTGGACTCACGCGCGCACGCAACCACACCGCACCTCCTCCCGACCAACCGCACCCGCACATACACACACACTCTCTCTCCTTCACACACACACACACACTACCACGGCACTACATGGCCATGCTTGCCTTGAGCGCAGCCAGTTCCGGATCCTCCTCCTCCACAGCTGTGGGTTGTTCGCGCGCTACCCTGGGCGGCTGCGCGATTGCTGTTCGAACAGAAAGTGTCAAAAATGGAACGGCAGCAGCGGAAGTAAAGAGCCACCTGGGATGGTGCTTGGAACGGCAGGCGCAGCGCTCAAACCGGCCCCAAGGCCCGTGTCCAGCAGCTTCGCGTCGAGGTTTTCCTGCTCGAGCAGCTCAAGCTCTGCATTTAGTTCGTCCTCGTCGATTTCGGTTCCAAAGTTCACCGGCTGCGCGAGAGCGTTGCTCAACTCTGTTGCAATTTCCATTTGATCACGGATATCGTCCATTGTTGTCTCCACCGTGTTTATATCTCTTTTTGACGGGGAGGTCCAAGTTACACGTACAACCAAGGAAGAAAATCTCACATATTTCCATGCATAGTTTTCATTGCAGAGGCAGCAGACCGCATTGCGTTCATTGTTTCCATATTGACGTTTGCCGATTCAATTGCAAGCATTTGCGTTTCCAGCGTCATTCGGGATCCCATAATTTGGTCTACCTGACCCTCATAGAACCGTTTCCTTTTGAGAGCCATCAAAGCGGCTTGCGAGAGGTGGCGAATACCCAATCAGAGAACGAGCGACAAACACAGTAACAGACACGAGAGTTACCTTTCTTGTTTTTGGTGGCATTTGTCTTAGCAATCTTGAGTTCATTGTCGATCTTCGCACTGAGATGCTTCTCTCGCTTTTCGAGCATTTCGAGAGTCTCTTTCAGCTTGACAATGGCGTCGTTCGTCGACACTTTCGGCTTGTTCATTCCAAAGAGACGCATCTGGGAGCTCGTCAGCAAACAAAAACGGTCGGCAATAAAATAAAATTAAAAAAGAGTTCGCAAGAGGGAATATCACGAAGGATTGCCTGTCCGCAGATTGGCCAATACGATACCGCGGAAGAAAGGGAGACACCGCATCACTCATCCACCTCCCTAGCCAACCAGAAAGTCTCGCAGCAGGTACAAGCAGCAGGTGGGCAGAAAGAAGAGCAGAGAATGTGCCATGAAGCGGCTCACATTAGTTTGTGCCTAGCGGGGTGGTCGCTGGATTTTGTCGAACGAATAAAATAATCACAGATTTTGATGTCAACGCCTATCGGCAAGACCGGCAACATGCGCACCATCCTCGTCGGCTGCGCAGGTGGTGGATTTGATTGACACACCCGACCAACACTTTGAGTTGTTCTCACGCTACTGTTCTTCCCTCCCTGCCCGCGCCTTCCTGCAGGTGCCTCATGTTCCGGCAAAAGCACGCTGACGGAATGGCTTGCACGAATCTTGCAGCTTCCTGTTATACATCAGGTTGATCCTTGTTCTGCCGCTGTTCTGCGTTGCGCTGATATCTGTGCTTGTATCCTTCGGTGCAATGATTTAGGACAAGTTTTTCAAGGCCGACTCCGATATTCCCGTGCAGAATGGTCTCCCGCATTGGGATTGCCCCGACGCGCTGGATGTAAGGCTTGCGAGTGCGATCTAATTTTGTAGAACCAAATCTCAAACTCCAAAAAACAAAACAAAAAAACAAGATGCAAGGGTTTGCGAGGCACCTCGCATCATTGAAATCTTCCTCGCCGGAAGTTCCGCTAGTGTCCGAGTTGTCACCAAATCGACCGACCATATCCGATGCCGATATCGACCCGGCCGTGCTGTCACAGTTACTGCACTCGTATGCCGACTTCCGCGCGAAGTATGGAATTCCCGATTTAAATTCACCAGCTCAATCGGCGAGCGCAAATGCGCGCGTTTGTCTGGTGGATGGGTTTCTTATGATGGACGATGAGAATGTTCTGAGGAATCTGGACTATGTCGTATTCCTACATGCAGACTATGACACACTTAAAGACAGACGAGAGGCGAGGTTCAATTACGTGACTTTAGAAGGTGAATTCTTACTGCTTTTTTGGAAAATTTGTTTTGGTGCGACTGGTGTGTTCAAAACTAATCACAACGATTCAAAAGGTGTTTGGCAGGACCCACCGAACTATTTCACGGAAATTGTGTTTCCTGCTTACGTTCAATACAATTCGCGGGTATTGGAACAACTCGATTCAAGCAATTCAAGTTCTGTGGTTAGCGTTGTTCAAGTTTCCAAGAGCAGTTCCGAAATGCTTACTGTTGGCGCAATAAACAGCGGGAATTCAGAAATTCAGGAAATGGTTATTGAAGCTTGTCGATTGGTGACAGATGCTGTCAAAACGATTCTCAATCAAGAATAGAATTGATCACTTTTTTTTTTTTTTTTTTTTTTTGAATCTTTTGGGTTTTGCTGTTTATTCCGCCTTTTTCTGCATTAATCCCAAAGAACCCCTTCTGTTCACTCAACACACGTCCGCTAGTAAAAAATTTAGCGACACATGCTTTCATATATTCTTAAATCGTTTTTGGTTTCATCGCATTCTCTGGGAAGCTGGGCCCAGAGAAGCACTTTGTTGCCAGTGGTGTCCATCCGGTCCTCGCTGTGCACTTGATCCATGTGAAACATCCAAAAATGCCCATTGTTACATGACCCGAGACAGTCGGCGCACGGCTGCGTGACATGGTATCCAACGAGATTTCCACTTTGCGTTTTGTTTCAATTAGGGCGGCAGCCTGCCCTTATTTTAAAATTATCTTACCAGTTAAGACAAGCCACATCGCGTATGCGGCAGTGGCAGTTTCTTGTTTCGTAATCGTCGTTGACCATTTGAACGCCTGTTTTCATTTTATTTTTCAGGGTTGCTTAATCTTCGCAGCTACTGTTTTTTGAGGCAAAAGCTCTACTTACCTATTGGAGGGCTGTCAGTTGAAAAGAGCTCGACTGTGGTATCTGCGAGAAGAATGGCTTTCATTCCCCGCTTGCACTGAAAAATTTGAGCACTTGGCATCTCAAGATAAACGATTGTCACTCACCACCAAAACGTCACAGTCGCCGCAACTCAAGTTGCAGACGACCTTCCCGCGGAACTGACGCCGCACAGCGGCCAGGTCGCTGGCCCTACGGCTGCTGGCAGCCATGCGCATCCACCTTTCACCGCCGGTGGTTGTGGAGGATTCCCGGTCGGACGAAGCGGCAGCGGCCGCCGCGGGCGATGACGAAGTTGCCACAGCAGTCTGTGCACCCAGCCTCATGCCTCCATTCCCGCCTGCTGTTGCTTGCCCCACGGTGGAATACATGCCTCCCGTTGCGCCGGAAATCTGTGACGTCAGCAGGTGGTACAGGCTGACGGCGGACGTGACGTTGGTCTGCGGTGGATTCTGATGCTGGTATTGCACGACAGCTGTGACACTGGCGCCGCTGCCGCCTGATGTGGCTGGAGTGGATGTGGTTTGTACTGTGTTTGTGCCTGCTGAAACTGTAGATGGCGCGGAGGTGGTGGAAAATTGTTGGCTAGAATACGCATCTGGGTCATTCCCGTGGTGATTATGGTATTGTCGAATGTTACTTATAGTGCTGGATGTGCCGGAGTGGATATTTGACCCTCCATCTCTAGTTGATGTGCCAGATGAACTCAGGGTGTACTCGGAACCCATTGGAGCTCGGCGATAAGATATTGCGCCTCGCACAGAATCATCATCGACTGTGTAGGTCGTGCCAGAATAGGAGACCGTGGTCGCGTGGCGCACGGGAGGCCACAAGCCTGTCTGAGTTGCGGTCGCCGGGAAACGCGCCTGCTGCTGCAACTGGGAATTTGAAGTCTCCGATTGCTGCAGCTGGGGACTATTTGCAACTAGATATTGGGGGTCCATAGTGTCTTAATTGGATGATGGATACGTTGGCTGTTGAGCCTTTGTTCCTTTGTTTCTCTGAAAGAAGCTGTTCTGGAAACAATGAACACTTTCCGTCATGCCATTGCCTCATTGAATTAACCTCCAATTTACTCTCTGTTTCTGCAAAAATGCACATGGTTGAGGGTCTAAACGCGTTTTTGATGCGATTTGATTTTTCTGATGGGTATTTTGTGATAGGCAAGACAAACCGTTGCTAGCTTTCACAATCAGGTCAGGAACATAAAGAATTCATTTTGCTGAGCTCTATATGCATGATGTCGTTGAGTGTCCTTCGCGCGCTCTTGCCGTGAATCCCATTGTCGGGAGAAAATTTGGTTCAAAATCCGGGGTTAAACAGCAGCAGATTCACTCAGTCTCACCCCAACCGCAGCCTGATAACGATCTCAATCTTCTTTCCACTCCGCTGGTCCGTTCCTTGTGAGGTTTCGGTCATTGAAAGTCAAAGATTTACATTTGAAAAACGTTTGCAAGAAAAAGTCAGTACCTCCGTCTTCACAGCAACTTCAACAGGCTGTTCGTCTTCTTACTTGATTTTGCTTGGGAAACAGCAAGCAAATTTCGTCTTCTGACAGATGACGGAGCTTCCGCTTCTTCCCGGGCAAAAAACTGCGACGAAAGAGATTCCCATAGCCGCACGATCGAAGGGTGATTTCCTTGTTAGATTTATTTCTGAGGCTTACTGAATTTCGGTCAAGGCCCTGGACCTGCTGCTTACACACTACCATCGTACGTGTTCCTCCTTATTCTTGATGCTCCACTTGCCGATGGAAAATGAAAAGAGACTGGTTATGAGAATCACCGACTGTAGCCTTCGTCGAATATGGGCCCAAAATCTGCTGTTCCTAATCTTGGCTGCTTTTCTCTGACGCAAACCCTTTCAACTGACACAGTACTATCGGATTACATGCCAAGACCGGAAAACGCGCACCAGCATATTCCTTCGGAATCAAGCTGAACTACGAGAAACGTGAGTGGCAACAAAACAAGGCCGTCAACTGAAAAGGAAAATTTTTTTTCGTGGATTGATTGATCAGTCGAGAATGCGGCAAGCGAAACACCCGGCCCAAACGCATTTTTCCCTCAGACAACGCGCACGGGCGCTTCAAAAGGACCTGCCTTTTCGCTTCAGGGCGGATTCAAAAAAGGTGGTCACGATAGCGGTGAAAATTTCCTTTTTTTCTCTTTCGTTTTTCTTTGAAGTGGCGATGAAGCTGTTATTCATTTAAAACCGTTAATTGATCTGCGACCGTTTCATAGGAGAAGGCGGCGACGGGGAAAAGGGTGAAAACGGAGAAGGCGACACACCCGGTAAACTTGTACGAGCGGGTGCATCCGGGATCCTCATACGTATATTTAGGCCCGGGAAAATATAACCCAACGTATATTCCGACTAAAGAACCTAAAGCTCCTGCATACAGCATGGGAGGTCGAAGAAACAACGAGAAATGTATTTAAACATTGTTCTTATTCCGTTCAATGATTTTTCCCGCGGCAGTAAACATTAATCCTGGACCCGCTGAATGCAAGTGGAAATTGATTTGTTTCCGGATTTTTTTTTCGGACTTACTTGTTTCATCAATCCAGACACAATCAGTTCGACATTGGGACTTCACCCGGCAATCACAATGCCAGCTGCTGCAGCGTATACAATCAAGCCACCTCGTCCAATGAAATGTGAGGAATATGGTACAAGAGTCTGAACTGATTCAACATTTATTATTCAAGTGGAGTCATTTTCTCCGGGGCCTGCAGCTTACGCCGCATTGAATCCATCCAAGATCAAAAAGTCGGCGCCAGCATATTCGTTAGGTAGCAGATGGCATCATGAAACTGCAGAGAGTCCATTTTCAGGGCTTAAAGGTGAACTAAGCGTACACGAAAACCAAAGTTGACAATGCTTCTCACAAGACAACTACGAAATTCACACTGCCAACGGAGCATTGGTTCAAGGTCCAACGCCAGGTCCTGGACATTACTCACCAAGCATGTATTACAGCAAGGAAGCTACGCCATCGTTTTCATTCCGATGCAAGCACAGCGAGTACGAGCTCTTCGTCCCGGACACCAGCGAAGGCGAATTCATATTCTAAGGGGATTTGTAATGGCGCCATTCTCACGCGGATGCGTGAGTGTGTGCGTGTGTTTGTGGGGTTGCTTCCGCTTCTTTCTTCGCGCTTGTTGGACCGGTTCAGTTCTTTACTATTATTTATTCGCGTTCTTTCATTGTGCCTTGCTTGCCAAACACAAGGCATTCACCGGGCAGCATTGCGGCAACGCCCTGCTGAGCAATGCGCTTGCTGGTGGAATTGCCAGAATTCGGCAGTTGGCGGCCTTTCAACAGAAAAGATATCGCAGACATTTCAGGCATATGCAGTTCCGTCCCGTGATCGGGCTCGAAGTTCACGCGCAGATGAAGACGCGCACGAAGCTGTTTTCAGGCACCGTGAAACCTCGTTTGCTATGATAATGACGCTGCGGCCGGCTCGGTTTGCCGTCCCGCTTACTGACTACCTCTCTTCTCAGCCGCGCCGTCTTTTGCGTCGCGTCTCACCGACGGCCCAAACGCCCATGTATCGCTTTTTGACGCCGCGTTTCCTGGGACATTGCCCGTGAGTCCAACGTCCAGTTTTCCTCATCGTCGCTCCTGAAAAGTTAGCCCACTTTCGGTCTTCGCATCTTAGACTCTGAATCGAGACTGTGTGCGACTGGCGGTGACAACTGCATTGGCCCTGAACAGCACAATCTCGCTGAACTCAACGTTTGATCGCAAACATTACTTCTATCCCGACCTTCCGCACGGCTATCAAATAACTCAGCATTTTGGTACCATTCCATCACCCCTTTCTTTTCCTACTATCGAAGTGACCGCTCTTTCGAAAAGATCCATTCGCACGAGGCGGTTTTGTGGACCTGATGAAGCACGATGGCGTGGAATCCGACAAACGCATTCGCATCCATCAGATACAAATAGAGCAGGTCTGAGCCGATTGCCTTGTCAACCGCGTTCGAGTAACAGAGTAACAGGATTCTGGCAAACTCACGCAAGTCAGTCCAGAAACTCCCGATAAAGTTCTTGTCGACTTGAACCGCGCTGGTGTTGGTGTTCTCGAAATTGTGACGGAACCCGATTTTTCATCCGGCACAGAAGTGGTGGCGTTCATGCGGAAATTCCAGCGAATGCTGTGGCATCTGGGGGTGGCCAGCAGCGAAACCGTCGAGGGTGCGTGGCGATGCGACATTAACATAAGCGTGAAGCGGCGACTAAGTGATGACAGCGACTGGGTGCATGGTGTGAGAACCGAGTTGAAGCATGTGCAAAAGTTCAATGTTGTAAAGACTGCCATAGGTAAGCGTTTGGTGTCTTGGTTTTGTCTTCTGACCGAAGACTGGATCAGAATTCGAAGTTGCCCGCCAAATCAAAATTTTGGAAAGTGGCAAGGAAGTTGTCCAAGAAACTATGGGTTTGGACGAGAATGGACATACCAAAAGATTGCGCGGAAAAGAAGATTCTCCGGATTACAGGTAGAATGATTCCAACATTGACTGCTTGACGCATCTATTGTATCCATGATAGGTACATGCCCGAACCAGATTTGCCGGCTTTGAAGATCACAGAGGTGAAATTAAATTTTGAATATAACTGACGTTGAACGCAGCGCCTGGTAAACCAAATAGCCAAAAATATGCCCGAATCACTTGATACCCGAAGAAACCGCCTGGAAACAAAGTATGGAATGAGTGCCTTTCATATCGGCGTTCTCATGGACGAACCGGGAGCTGTCGAATTTTACGAAGAAGTGAGAATCACTGAGTGTTATCCAGCGCGCGAGCGCAGCTACTAATCTGTTCATTTTTTCAGCTGGCAGTGAATCGAGATAGTAGCAAGACGCTGAACTGGTGTGTGCCTTTAACTAAGTTTATTCTGCTTATATCTTTCCAGGTTAATCAGCAACCTATTTGCACATCTCAACAAGAACAATCTAAAACTTGCGGATTGTCCAATATCTGTTCAGGAGTTTGGCGACTTGATTGACCTTGTTGAGACCGAAAAAATATCAGGTGCCACTACTGTGGTTGGGGAAATTTTAAATTTTGTTCAGGAATACGGGGGAAAGACGTTCTCGCGCAGATGTTTTCAATAGCCTTGAGTGGCGATGGTCGTAAAACACCGTTGGCGATCGCCATTGAGAACGATTGGTTGCAGGATGAAAAAAGCAGTGATTCTGACTTGGAATTAATTGCAGAAGATTTGATTGCGAAGCATAGCGATTTGGTTTGTACTGTTCGAATGTCTGAGCTGATATATTTTCAGGTCGCTGAGATTCGGAGTGGAAGAACTCGGAAGCTCAAGTTTTTCGCTGGTCAGATAATGCGCATAACAAAAGGAAAGGCAAATCCCGTGAGAGTTGATGCAATTCTGAAAAATAAGATTGGAATATGACTGCAAGCGATTTGTGAATTTATTAAATGCAGTTATTGAAGGGATAGTTTTTCCGTTAAAGACATGATTTGATGACTGGTCAAATCGCCAGCATAGTCCTGATTGTCCGCTAAAACAGAGAGTGAGAATTATTTGCTGGCCAAACCTAATCGCGCACCTTCAAGAGTTGCAATCGCATGTCCAAAAATGACACGAACAGACTTTCTCATGGGATTCAATTCATCGGAGACGACCAGTACCGCGGACGAGGAAACGGGATCGTACGATATCAGCACTCCTCGTATTAAGCCATCATCAAGGAGGCGCACCACAACGGCAGTCGCAACAAGATCCATTGCAATGCTGCGCTTTTTTCTTCTTGAAGCTCTATGACAATTGTTTCCAAACAAAAAATAAAAAATGTCCAAGTACACTGCAGATTTGGAGCTACAATTGGTGAACCTATTGCCTTTCCCGGAAATTCCTGTCTACCCACTTATGTATATGAACAGATCGAGGATTACATTCGCGAGACGTTTGGTGCCCGGCGCGACCAGCTGCCTGACATAAACGACGAAGAGTTTGAATTCAATGTCGCGCGTTTCATGCTTGCTATTTCAATCCACCAGCGCGCGGCATCAGCAAGCGCCAGCGGGGTGACGCACGGAGCATTTCTTACACACAAGGAAATCCGCGCGTTGCTGTGGCGCGCGACTGTTCAGAAACGCGCCGATCCGACCCACTCGGCGGCACGAATCCTCGACCTTTGCTTTCCCGCAGCAGTAGGTATTCTCATTTCCGCGTATGCGCCCGTGCGGACGGCGGCTGCGACTCGCTACGGTCTTCGGGTTCCACCATCGCGACGAATAGAGCTCATGCCGGAGAAAAACGATGCTGGAATTTCGAACGGCAACCATGCCGCAGCAGCTCCGGCAGCCGAACGTTCTAGCGACTTTGCACTGCCGAAAGCCATCCCATCGCCACCGCTGGTGCATCCACTGTGTAGAATAGATCAACAGCAACTTCTGAGAATACAAGTCAAGCAATTCTGTGGTTTGGGCGCGCGCGGAACTGATTGTTCGTTTCTCGAATCCGTGCTACGAGGGGCATCGCGAGCGCGGCAGCACATCATGGCAGTCTCTTCTTGCGAATCCGCCGCCGCTGACAGCTTTACGAAGGTGGCTGACGTGCTTACGCAGTGCGTGACAATTCTAGACGCAGACACAAAGGCGTCCATCAACATCAATACATTTTTTGAGTGGCAAAATGAGATTATATCCTTTATGCAGGAGCTGGAGGTTGTCGAAGATGGAAACTCCAACAAAGTGTCCCGTTCGCAACGAGATTTGCAACAATTATCGAACATCTTCCACGAAAATTGTGAACGAAAAAAGCTAAATGACTTCTCATGCTTGATTTCATCAATTGAAAGCGATCTGACATCATTCGGTTTCTCAGTAGAAGCTGAAACTCTCAAAGCCACTTTGCAAGGGATGGAAGATAGCAATCGCATGATTTCACTATGCCCAATTGTTGCGGAGAGTGGCGATGCTACATTTCTATTTGATTCTTTATTTGGTTTATGTGCCAAAAGGGTTGGGCCTCAGGTTTGCGTCCCTATCAAAATTACCTATTGTCAAAATCAAGAATCTGAGTTGATTGCGATCGCAAGACTTGTACGTTTGTGTAACTTACCGACTGCAATTTTAACGGATTCCACAGCTGTCTTGGTCAAATATAGTTCTCTTTATCCAGAATTTTTCCACTCTAAAGAAGTCGCCTATGTTGATCAGTTCCCTCGAACGGATTATAGAGATCACAAAAAATATTTCAGTTATTGGCGTTGAGAGATCGATGCCAAGAATGATTCAGAACAACACATCTCATGTGTTCATCGACCGAATGTCAGCCGAGACACGCAGAAGTACTCTTCTGAAAAATGGTATATTATTTATTCTTTTCGATTTTTCTTCACCATTGATTTCTTTTCCAAGGATGCTGCTCAAAGATGGCGGAGAAACTCGTTAAAATCACTGTTGGTTGGGACAGAAAGCCTTTTCTACAGCTTGCGGAAACAGTATCAACGGGCTTCCAGGGGCTAGAAGCATTTGAAGATAAAGTTGAGGCTCTCAATGAGAAAATCCATGCGCTGGAGGCAAGCAGCAAGTTTGCAATCACTTCTCAGCTTGCGAAATATATTCCCGGTTACCAAAAAAATGACCCCTTGGGGCTGTTGGACGCTCTTATACTTACGAGCAGCAGCTCGCGTGGTGGAGTCTCGAAAGTAGCCAATGCGATCCGAAGGCAACTGAAGGAGTGGAGCTCAAGCAAATGCAACAAGAGGACACTGAAACTCATGCGCTTTTCACGATCTTCGATCGAAAAGGTGCCGATAGACAAGAATCAAAGCATTATAGATCTTCAAATAGAATCTTCGGTGGCTTTTAATTTTAGTGTTGATGCTCAGGAAGCTGGGATATCACTTCTAGAAACAGTCGAGGAATTAGCAAATCAAAACAGTGAATGTGGAGATATTCACGAATTCGGAATAAAATTCACTGGATTCGTTGAACGACTGGAAATGGTAGAAAGCGATCAGGAGAAGTGTCAATACTGCAAAAATTTTGAAGATTTGAAGCACGTTGGCAACGAATTCGAACGTACAAAACAAGTATCACTAATTGAGCGAATACAAGATTTGACTTCATACTTGTTGCGTGAGTCACATCAACATTGTGAAAAGACAATCGTTGAAATTGATGGGACTGGTGTGAAGAATCTCCACCCTTTCATTTCAAGCTACATATGTGCGGCAGCCCATTGTGGATTATCGATTGAGAATATAGGTGAAATTGAAATATGCGAACAAACGGATTTTCGTGAATCAACTTGCGTGAGGGCCTTTTTCTTTATTATTTTCAATTTGCGTCGGTTGTTGCTCAAAAACATTCACTTACTGCCCGAAACTGATCTCACCAACATTGTGAAGAGAAGAATAAACGGCCATGTGAACAGATAAAGCGTCCGGACGACGCAACGTTGAAGCTTTGGATTGTGGCTGGGGATAACAATCTCGAAATACGGCTCAAGTAGTGAAAGCAAGGACTCAACAGCGACGCCAGAGCGGAGTAGGACTAGAAAGTGGCGATTCACAATTGGAGCTGCAGATGATTCACGCGATTCAAGTCCTCATTACTAAATAATACATTCTGAGTTAATAAAAGGAAAAATCAGCACGAACTGCCTTCCGATCATGCTGTGTCCTTCTGTCCTCGTCGCCAGCGCCCGTGCCCGTGCGGCACGAGTGCCCATGTCTGCTTCCCGCGCTGCACCCACATCAGCATTCTTGTGCCCACGAGTTCGATCGCTGGCAACCGCTACCGACAAGCAGAAGCTGGTAGTCTTCGACACCACCTTGAGAGACGGTGAACAGGTGCGGTTTCTACTTAACTATATTCATCTTTTGTATATTCCTCGCTCCAATGTGCCATCCACAAGTCCTGCTGGGACACCCTCTGTTTTTTTATTTTTTTACCTGGCGATTTTCTTCTTCACCTTTTCGTTCTCCTTGTTTCCGTCGCACGTTTGAAGCCTGACTCATAAAATGCAAACAGTCTCCCGGCGTCACTCTCACTACGGAGGAAAAGCTTGAAATCGCCAAACAGCTGTCTCGCCTCGGCGTTGATGTGTGCGAGGCTGGATTTCCGATTGCTTCCCCTGGTGACTTTGATGCAGTTCAGCGCATTGCAAAAGAAGTTGGCCCAATAGTAGCAAACAGGAAAAGCGGAAAACCGATGGTGAGTGTTTGGTTTCCTGCCAGTTCGTCGATTGACACGAAATTCAACAGCGAATTGCTGGTCTTGCTCGAGCAGTTGAATCCGACATTGCACGATGCTTCGATGCAGTGAAGCATGCGCCACTGCATCGAATTCACACTTTCCTGGCAACTTCCGACATTCACCTGAAATACAAGCTGAAAATTTCTCGCGCGGACTGTATTAAGCGGGCAAGAGCTGCAGTTGCATTTGCAAAGAGCATTGGCTGTGACGACATTGAATTTTCGACCGAAGATGCAGGCCGTAGCGAGCGAGCGTTTTTGACTGATGTGCTGGCCGAAGTGATTGCAGGTTAGTTGTTAAGCCAGATGTTTGCCAAGCTGAAGAACACTGCCTTTCTTGCAGCGGGCGCGACCACGCTAAACATCCCGGACACTGTCGGATATAATGTTCCGGAAGAATACGGCAGCATGATCAAATACCTGATTGAGAACACGGAGGGAGGGAACAAGGTGCTGCAACCCTAATTTTCTCCTTGATGCTGAAAAATTTTGCCCTTGAAGGTGACGTGGTCCACGCACTGCCACAACGACCTGGGTCTCGCGACTGCAAATTCTCTGTCCGGTATAGTAAACGGAGCGCGGCAAGTCGAGTGCACAATCAACGGCATCGGGGAGCGTGCCGGAAACACATCTCTTGAGGAAGTGATAATGTCGCTGCACACTCATCCCAAGTACTTCCCTGTCTACCATGACATTGACACCACGCAAATATACATGACTTCGCAGCTGGTTACAAAGAAATCTGGAATGGTCATTCAACCAAACAAGGCCATTGTAGGCGCCAACGCATTTGCGCACGAGTCTGGTATTCATCAGGATGGTGTCCTCAAACACAAAGAGACTTATGAGATTATTCAACCGCAAACAATTGGATTGCCTTCGAACTCGCTGGTTCTCGGCAAGCTTTCGGGGCGTAATGCATTCCGCCAACGAATCGACCAAATTTTGGGCACAAATAGCATGTACGCTGAAAAGCTGGCGGCGAACCCTCAGGCCTTCGAGCTTCTGTTCGGTAGTTTCAAGAAGCTTGCTGACGTAAAGAAGGGAGGTCTCAGCGAACAGGATCTGTATGCGCTTTTGGATGACCAGTTTAACCTTCAAGCGTCGGGCAAGGAGACTTACCGCCTGAACTCCGTGCAAATTTTCTCTGGCAACGGCGTGCAAAGCATGGCCACGGTCTCTCTGTCAGATTTAAGTCGCGCAACGTTTGCTGAAGATGGCAGCGTTGTCGACGGCGCAGTGGAGCGAATGGATGCCGCCACTGGCGAAGGTGCCGTGCATGCTATATTCCGTTCCATCAACCGCCTGACTGGGATGCGCAACGTTCTCGCGTCGTACGAGGTCAAGGCCGTCACGCAAGGCAGCGACTCGCTCGGCCGGGTGGTCGTGCGGGTGCGCGAGGGCGATAGTGCGGACGACGATGGCGCCGCGCCGAAGTTCTCGGAGGGTCTCGAGACTGCCGCTGCCGACGGCACAAAGGAGGTGTACCAAGGAACTGGCACGGACAACGACGTGTTGATTGCGTCCGCAAAGTATGTTCCTAACTTCTTTTTTTTTTTGTTTCTTTTTTTGCTCCTTTCAACCCCCATCTGATGTGACTGTTTTCTTTGCCTTTCCCGCAGGGCTTATATTAATGCTATCAACCGTCTGATTGCAACGCGCCAGGCGATGGCGGCTGCCGAAAAGCAGCACCCGCAGACTGTGGTCGACAAGGCTGAGGTGAAGAAGGAAGGAGCAGCTGCCGTGTGAACGCGTTCTGAAAGAGCGTGAGAGTTGTGGCCAATTTTTTTTTTTTTTTTTGTTTTTTTAGTTTGTTTTCGGTATGTTCTCAGATGATGTGAAGAAACAAACGGAAGATGCTTTTGCCACACACTAGCTTTATTTTTGTTGTATTGCAACGATTCCATGTAGAGGACACGATGGGCCGCAGGGAAAGAAAAAACTAAAAAAAAAATAATAAAAAAAGGAGTCGAAACCGGCAGGGTAACCCACATAGTGCAGAAGAAAACACAAAGGAATCAAGCAAGCCCAATAACCACAGACACTCCCGCCAAAAAAAAAGTATATAAAAAAAAAAAAAAAACAAAACGAAAGCAAAAAGAATAATAAGAATAATAACAATTCAAACAGCAAAAAAAAAGTAAAAAAGAGGCCAAAAACCTCTACTCGATGTCCTTCAACAAGCTCTTTTTGTACTGCCGGACGACACCGTCGCCGTTGCCAGTGGCGCCCTGGAACGAGCGCAGCTTGCCGCCGTTGCAGACCCACACCTCGGTGCACACGGCGTCGAGGAAGCGTTCGTCGTGCGAGATGACCGCCACTCCGCCCTTGAATTCGCGCAACGCCTGCGCGAGGGCATCGATGGAGTCCATGTCGAGGTGGTCTGTAATTGTTTGTTTGTTTTTTTTTTTTTTTAAAAAAAAAAAAATTGAAAACAAAAAAATATAAATAATATTGATCTTTAAAGGGGGGGTTTAATGGTGGTTAAGGAAGTGCGGGTTGGAGAGACTCATGGCAGCAAACACGACGCGGCTCTTCTGTCCGCCGGAGAGGGTACCGATGGGCTGCAGGGCGCTGGTGCCGGTGAGGCCGAACCTGCCGAGGACGCGGCGGTATTCCTCTTCGGTGCGGCCGGGGAATCGCGCGGACAGGAACTGCACGCTGCTTTGCGCAAGCTCCAGCTGGTCAACATGGTGCTGTGAAAACAGGCCCAGCCGCAGCCGTCCGTGCCGGTGACACATCCCCGACGTCGGATTGTGCTCGCCGGTCAAGAGGTATATCATCGTTGACTTTCCTGTAGTTTTTTGGTGTCCCGAATCAGCTGAGGACTGCTCCTGCAGCAAAAAAGAAAACAAAACCTGCGCCGTTTGGTCCAACAACTGCTATCTTGCTGTCCATCTGCAAGTCGAAGCTGATTCCGGACAAAATGACACGAGTTGTTCCGGGGTACATAAAAGAGACTTCATCCATTTGCAGTATTGGGGGCGATAATTTCTCCGGTTCGGGGAACCGGAAGTAAAGTTCCTTGCCTTCGCCTTCACCCAATCCATCCAAGTCGTCATTTGCTGGAGCAATGAGTGGTGGAAGCTTTTCAAGAATTTTAATTTTGCTTTGTGCCTGCGCTGTTTCAATTGTACGAGGCTTTCAAAAAACAAAAAAAAAGGGAACAATGACCAAGGACAACTCACCAGCTCGATTTGCATTGTATCTCCATCGATCTATGAAAGCTTGAAGATGTTGTCGATACTGCAACTGAGCTTCATATTCTCGCATCTGGTTCTTTCTGCGCTCGGCCCTCGCATTGATATAGCTCGAAAAGTTGCCCTTGTAATAGTCCAGAACACCGTTGTGCAAATGAAAGATGTCCGTAGTAGTCGCATCCAGAAACGACCGATCGTGCGAAACAAGCAACAGAGTTGCATTCCAATTCTGGAAGTAATTTTCGAGCCACACTACAGCGGGAAAGCTGAAGAAAAAACAGGGGTTCATTGCAAGAAAAATGGAGAGTGGAAAAAACAACGGAAAATTACTCGAGATAGTTAGTGACTTCATCGGCAAGCAAAAGATCCGGACGGCAAAACAATGCACGCGCGAGAGCGAGACG
This sequence comes from Entophlyctis luteolus, assembly GCA_027604725.1. Lineage (NCBI taxonomy): Eukaryota > Fungi > Chytridiomycota > Chytridiomycetes > Chytridiales > Chytriomycetaceae > Entophlyctis > Entophlyctis luteolus. The sequence continues at coordinate 58,844 of JADHYT010000123.1, forward strand.
CTGAAAAGCCGTCAATGACGATTCCTCTCGAGAAAAAAAATAGTTTAAAATTGCGCTACCATCCTCCATCCTCCCGAGAAAGTTCTTGTCGCTGCGCGTTGCTGTGCAGGCGTGAAACCGAGACCATTCAAAATCAGGGAAGCTCTGATTGATTTATATTTGACAAAGCGTTGAAACAACCTAACTTACTTCGACTCGGCCTTGTCGGATTCGATTTCTTCGAGCTTTGCATATACAATCTTCAACCTTTCGGCCGCAGCATTCGCCTCTTCAGGTGAAATGGACGGCTTTTGGATGGTGGTAGTTAACGCCTTTTCTTCTGTGAGAAGAGCTTCTCGCTCAACGTCTGCTTGCAAAACGGAAGTCAAGGCATCGATATCTCCACCTGCAATCTTTTTTTTTTTTTTTTTTTTGTTGTTTTCAATAATCATCACAACGAATATTGAAGAAAGGAAAGCGGTGAAAAAATTAGTCTTCACCTCTTGCTCGACATGAAGAATTCGAATATGAGAGGGCAGCTTGAGTTCCCCGTGAGCAATGGCGCGCAGCAAAGTTGACTTTCCTATTCCATTCTTTCCCACAAGACCATAACGACGTCCATACGACATTGAGAGATTGGCCCCAGTGAGAATCTTTTTGCCGGCAAAGTGAATGTCAAAGTTTTCGATTCGAACATCTTTCGACTTTGATTCCTGGGAAACGGACGCAACCTTCATTTGGTTCACAATCATTGCGGGTTTGACATTAGGATTCCAGACTGGGATTTCGTATAGATCGCCTTTGGCGCCGCGTTCTTCACGCTTCGATGCAAGCTTAAGCTCAGCCTTTCGCAGTTTTGTTTGGTCGACTGTGGACGCTACAGGACCGTTTTTCGACTGAAGATGCGCGAGATCAGTTTTGGAAGCAACAGAAGTTGCGAGACCCAGGGCAGCGAGGGTTTCGAGTTTCCGAGCATGGCTGTTGTTGCTGGAGTTGTTCTGGAGGAGTACTGAGGACGATGAGGACAAGGCAGATGTGGGCGGAGCGAAAAGAGCTGCCAGCTGCTCGCAGAGCGAGTCAAAGAGCGGATGCTGGTCGGCGGGGCATGCGTCGGCCAGGATGGGGCCGAGGAAGTCGAGCAGAGCGTCCTTGTGCAGGTCGTTGGCGTTCTCGGGCAGGAAGTAGGTGAGGGCGTATTCGCAGGTGTCGGTGTCGCGGGCGAGGGCGGGGGCGAATTCGAGCAGACGCGCGCGCACCAGAGCCTGGGACTCGGCCTCCGACAGGGACGGGGACGGTGACGGGGACGCAGCAGCGGACATTTCGTTGTTACTCTGTCTGGCAGGGTGTTTGGTGTTTGTTGGTGGGGCAAAAAAGATAGACTAGACGGCGGCACTGCACAGACAGACAGCCACGCCCTTCCACTTGTTCCCCTACTTCCCCCTCGCTTCCAGCCGCCAGCCACCATGACTCTCGCCGCCGTCCTGCGTCTCCCGGCACTGGTCCCCCTCGCGCTTGCCGTCCTGCTGCAGGCCGCGCGCCTGGCTGCTGCCGCCACTGCAACCACTACCTCCGCCGCTTCCACTGCCATTCCCACTGTTGCCATGTGGTCCCCCGCCGCCGGATACTCCGGAGCTGTTGTCGTCTCCTTCTCCTGGACCCTGTGGGGCGGCAAATGCATCGAGGCCTCCACATACACCCAGGGCGCATGGCTGATACTCAACTCTTGCAACGGATACAGCCCATTTCAAAACTTCTACTCCGTCAAACAGGGTGCCAATGCGTACGTGCTGTACATCAGCGGCGGATCCCTCGACAACACCTTCTGCGTCACCCTCAACTCCCGCAACTTCTTGTCTCTCGAACTCTGCCGTGCCGGGTGAGTCAACCTCTTCCAAGAAAGAAATTTGGAAATTTTTCAAATTGACTGCCGCCACGCCTTCAACCCGTGACGATAGGTATTCGAATCAAATCTTCAATAGTGATGGCGTGTCTACTCCATTCGTCAACAATGCCTGCATTGCCCCAATCCAGGCTTGGGGTGTACGCGGCCTGGGCAAGTTTGCCTCCGTGTCCTCGTCCGGCACATGTCCCGGTCCTTACGTCTCCGTGCCCTCTGTGCTGACATCCTCTTCGCCGGGTTTCCTCGCTTCCCCCGATGCTGTGACTTCCTTGGAAATTGGTGGCCAATGCGTAACCGGCATGAATCCCTCCGATGCCACCTCCTCGTTGGTTAGAAAATTTTTTGTCTGTAGAATTTAATGCCAAACTGAAAAATAACCCCCACCAGATAACTACGGTCTACGCAACTACTTGCGATGGAAGTCCCGAGCAAAACTGGCTGTTTCAGTTTGGCCAAATAAAGAACGTCGCAACTGGACTTTGCCTCAACGCCGTCGGCGCTGTGTCTGATGCAACAAGCACAACTTTGGTCAACCTGCAGGTTCAATTTGATTTTGTTTCTTGGTTTTTGCTTCTTTTTTCCATGCATTTGTACCTAAGTTACTCCCCTTTGAAAAAACAGCTCTCAACTTGCAGCGGCACATACGTTACCACTCAAATGTTTTCGCGCGATCATGGCGACGTTCTGTTTAGCCTGGAATCTTATAACTGTGTGCACAATGTGAACGGAATTTTAGTGTTGGGGTATGGATACTGTTGTTTCCTTCCAGCATGAATGATTCTGATGTTTATGTTGCGCAGGACTGGACAGTGTGGTCTCTTTGGAACCGACTCCTTGGCGGCATATCCCACGACCATGACCGGTCTTTCCAATTTCGTTTTGCCCATGAATACGGGAAGTTGTAGCAGCTTGGATCAGCGAAAAGAATTCCGTGACCTCACATCGGCCGAAAGGACTGCCTTTTTCAATGCTTTGAATGCGATGCGACAGGTTCCGTCTATGCTGGGCCGAGCTCATAGATACGATGACTACAACGCTTTTCACAGTATGTTGGATTTCGTTTTGGAGCCGATTGAATCTCTTCTCTTGCTAATTTTTTTTATCTCAGGTAACTCTCTGAACTGGTACCATTTGAAAGCTGTATTTCTGCCTTGGCACAGGATGTTCCTGTGGTCTCTGGAGCAAGATCTGAAGGTCCTTACGAGCAACTCCAGTTTCGCCTTACCATACTACGGCTGGGGCACTGATTCGTCGGACTGGTGGCTCGCATCCACCGGAATCTTCAACGCTTCTGCATTTGGTACCTTTTCACCAACAACAGGCAATTATTGCGTCCCGGACGGAGTTGCTGCTTCTTGGGTTCCGAATGACGAACCGTGTATACAGAGATTTGGTGTGACAAACTACATTTCCAACCCAACTGGGATCGACTATAACGGTGTTACTCTTACCGACCAATTCATGCTTGCTATTACACAGATCAATCCTGCCACCTTGCTGCCGTATACTGATTTCAACGATGCTCGTTGGGCAATCGAATACGCTCACAACATGGTCCATGCCGCAGTTGGGGGTTGGTATTACACGAATCCATCTGCTGGTGAATACGTCACGGGCCATATGTTCATTACTGGCACCGCTGCGTCAGACCCAATTTTTTACATGCATCATGCGAATATTGATCGCTACTACGCGATGGTCCAGCAATTTAACCCTTCGCTTGCGTATAATGGAACTACTCATTTCCCACCAACCGGCGGTTCCGGAGCCCCAAATGCTGTCAAAGCTTCGTTATCTGACGTGCTTGTCGGATTCTTACACCCAACGCAAGTTGGTTGGGATTACCAAGTTAACTCTCAGTGTTATACTTATGTTCCGTATTCCAAGTCTCAAGTTTCCGTGTCTGTGAAGTCTCTTTCCGTGCTGCAAGCAATGCTAGGCGACACCTACGACGACCCATCCACCGGAGAGTGGTTTGACAGTACTGCAGCCTTCAAAGCTGGTGCAGTCGCTGCTGAGCTCAATTTTCGTCGCCGCCGTGACTCGGATGCTGAAACCGCTTCGAACAGTACTTCCGAATCCACTGGATTCGATCTCTTCGACAATTACATTGGCAAACTTAACGTCGTGACCGGAAATAACACAGCGACTGATTTGAACGCGACAGCGAAGATTACTACAATCTTCCCCAGTGTTACTGCAATTAAACTTTTTGCGGAAGCCAACAATATGACGGAGATGCAAAATAGTGTGGAAGATGATCACAGCACTTTTGGATCCTTCTTCGAGGTGATTGTTAATAACACAAACAACTGCTTGGCGAATTTGGGGACTACTAAGGACAATGCGACGTTAGAGGAACACGCGACGGCCGCGGCGTGCGCTCAGACGGCTTTGTTGGCGGGAGAAACCGTGTCTGTGAATGCGTGATTTCGTTGCGCTGTTCATGGCTTGTTCAGTGTTTATTGATATTGTGCGATTTGGGCTCTTCCGTTTCTCTTTTTTTGTTAGGGAGTTACACGATAAAGAAGCATGTGCCTTTCTGAACCGCTCTCCTGACGTCGTCATCAGCTGTAGAATATGTACAGTATGGATGATAGGCTGGCTGCGTGGTTGAGTGCCGGTGTTCAAGCTGGCCGTTCACAACGGCAATGTCTGATTGTGTTCGCTTGGTTTCAACCGCGTTTGGCCCGAGATGCCCACGCCCGCGCCTGACCCCGTCGCCGCGTCCAATACGGTGCTCGAAGACTCGCTGATAACCGCTATTGCCCTGATTGTGGCATGCATAGTGGCTGTTGTCGTAGTCATGGCCCTACGCGCGTGGGGCGGCGGTAATGCAGGCCGCGTCTTTGACGACGCGGGCAGCATCGTGAGTAGCGAAGCTACCACAACACGCACGCAGTCGTACTACGACGTGCGTCCGCCTTCCATTGACGACGATCCGCTGCCAAAGTACCTTCCATCAGGCACACCCCGGCGTAGCCACCCGCGTGACCCCCTCAACTACATCTATGACATTGACCAGGTGTCAATGCGTAGTGCCGCCACCACGCGCGCAGGGTCTCTGTTTCATTGGCTCGGCGTGCGTGCGCCAACGTACAAGACGACCATTGTTGCCACGCCGCGGGGCAGCATGGAGCTCACCGACAGCAACCCCAGCAACCTCAGCACCAACCAGCTGCACCGCATGCGAGCATTCTCCTCTTCTTCAGCTCTGTCGCGTGCACGTATGGCAAGCGTAGCGATGGGCATGGACACACGCGCAGCGTCCCATCGGCAGTCGCAAGTATTTCTGTCCCGGCTGGAGCCCACGGCCACCGCGTCGGCGGTATTTGAACCCCAACGAGGACAGCCGCCTCCACCGCCGCCGCCGCTGGCGGTGCCAACACAGCTGCAGCCACTACCGCGGCCCGCGAAGCCACTGTCGCCTTCCGTAGTCAGCAGCCACTATCACGACAGCAGAGTGCGGACGCATTTCCAAGCAGCGCCGTCGCTGCAGCTCGAGGAACCCGACGACCACATCGTCGCCGCCCCGCCCCCGTCGCGCGTGTCCAGCGTTGCCTTCGATGCGCATTCAAACCCGGAACCGTGTTACCTCGCGGTTATTGCTGAAGAGAAGCTGTGACGATCAATGGACGGGCTGATCAACGAATGAATGAATCAATGGACTGGATGTGACGTGCGCTGGCTCGAATGGAGACATCCGATGAAGCAGGGAAACACAACTTCGCGAGAACAAACACCAAAAAAAACAACAAAAAAAAAAACAACCGATTTTTGCTTGTTCTCTCTTCACTGTACTGCTTGTTTGCGACAAACCAAAAGCCTACACTCTATCTTGCTTGGCTCTTTCCATCATACCTTGGCTGTGGCTGTAATTGCCATTCCTACCAACAACTTGATCACATGGTACTGGCTGCCTGTCCCAACCTTTGACCTTGTTGCGGTGGCTGCAGCAGTTGACCATGGCCAGCTCAATCATCTTCTTCATCTTCTCCTCCCTTATAAATGAGAGCTCTGGAAGTTTTGAGCTGCTAGGTCAGGCTTTCCATTCCAGCATAGACAGCAATCAAACAGAGCAGGCAACATAATGCATTCTTTTCATTGTCAGAAAAACAATTGCGACCTGAGAATTTCAATGCATTTCACACTGTCCCAAATTTGGCATATGCCTGCATCTTGCAAGAACACTATTGACAGGCATGGGGCCACAAATTAGAATAAAAATGGCAGCACAGCAGTCTATTCAGCAAGATTTTTGTGGTCCAATAGAATCATTACTTGAAGTTGTGCATCAAAAAGGTTATGTCACCACTGTGTTATGAATCATGGAACTTTCTGGAAAAATGATGGAATTTCCTGGAACTTCCTGGAATATTATGGAACATCATGGAATATGCTGGAAGGTTGTGGAAGGTTCTGGAAATTGTTCTGTTTTTTCTATATAAGGTGGCCTCCCCCGGCAAATGCTTCAAGCTGATTTATTGATTTATTGCACACACACAATAAAAGTACCTATTGTACTGCAATCATCACTCTCCTAGTCCTTGTATCCTAGTCCCTGTCCTGTCTTGTCTGCAAGCACCCAGCCAAGCCTAGTCCCTTGTCCAAGCTAGCAAGGTAATTCACTTCTGAAACCATGTCAAGTCAAGATCAAGCTTACTGAATGGCAATCCAAGAACAAGTTGCTGCAATGCACTTGCAACTTCAACAACAAGAAAGCTTTCAAAGGCAACTGGAGAACTCAAGTCTCACACTCCTGCTGTACAATATCCAAAGGAACCCAGGCTGCAGTATCATTTAGCAAATTGTTTTTTATTTTTTTTATTCATATTTTGCTTCTGAGTCTTCAACAAAAAAACAACTATAATCTGAAAAAAAATACTGACATCCAGATTCTTTCATCTTTCACTTAAATGTATTCAATAAATGAAACAAGTCAGCAGAAAACTGTTTTTTTTTTGCCATTTCATGCTATTTTGAAGTAAGTCCCATTGTCAATTATTGTCAACATAACTCACATGACTACTTTCAATCGACTTGCAGCTTCCAGCTGCTTGTATGTATAATTCCATCGAGTTACAATATCACGGGGCAAATTCCATGGTTTTGCTGCATCTTTCTGCTGGCAAATTGCCTGGAAATTTCTGCAGTCCATTGCACTGTACTTCAGTCTGTTTGACATGTATCAAAGCTGATAAAAGTATTTGACATAATGCAATGGACATAAGTATAAGTACCTTTAAAAGTGTTGAAGCACATGTGGAATTTTTGTATGCAGAGTTGCTTGAGATGACATTATCTCTTCCATCAGCTTTTGACACTCTTGCTCTTGTATTGTGTCATCCCCATTTTCAACTGTTTTGATTACTTCATCCAAATCATCATCCATATGACTTTTACGGTGAAAAATAGAAAAAAACTTCAGACACTCAAATGATGAATTCAAATAATACCTTGCACCTTCCTCCCATTAAGTCCATGTCATCTTCTTCAATACTCACTCCAAACATATCTTCTTCTGAAGTTTCATCATCAATTTCTGAAGTCCCTCCTTGCACCAACTTTGAATTTCTTTTTGGTTCAAAAGATTGCAAAATAGACTTTGCAACCAGATTCAGCACATGAGCAAAGCACTGCACCCAGCCTTCTTTGCCTGCAAAATTTTTGACTTTGGTTGACTGGCCAATGATGTCAACCATTTTTTCTGCATTGCTGGCATGATCAGTCACAATGCCACAAACTGGTTCAAATGTTCTAAAACAGCTTCTTTTCCAATTTGATATAATAATCTGACTGCTTTGGACACTGCAGATGGAGGGGGCTTTTTGCTTTGAACAGATTTTGAAAGCAGAACATGCAACTGAAGCAAGATGATGAAGAATAACTCAAAAAAACAACCATCTTACTCCTCTGTCCACAATTGCGCTGAAAGTTCAATTATCACAAAGCCACAGCTTGCAAACCTTGTTTCATATATGAATGTTTTCAGACTACACTCACAAAAACACAACTCTCATTTGCTGGATGCAAACTGTTGCTGCCTGCACTGGTCCCTTTCTGAGAGTCACTAATGTTTTGTGCTTTCACATGCTTGATAAGATTTCCAGGGGACTTGTCAGTCAAATCCTGAAAATATGTTCAGTCTCAATCTCAACCAAAAT
>JADHYT010000124.1:0-16183 GCA_027604725.1 Entophlyctis luteolus
CAATGTGTTCCAGTGATTCTTCTCTGCCAGCCAAAGGGAATTCAATAGCAGAAGCTGCATTGATGTCTTCTTGACTAGCAATTTTGCTGTCGGCCAAATTTGCTAAAGAATTAGTGGCTGAGCCTTGAAGCCAATCACACAAGCCCACAGGAGTCATCATAGGAATCGAGATTGAAACGGAAAACTGGGTCTCAACAGGCATTAGTTGTGGATCAAGTTGTGCATAAACTACTTTGGCAAACATCAGCAGCTCAAGGCTAACAAGAGCCACTCACCAGCGCCAGTCAGTCCCAGGTGGTATTCCCTCGCTCTGTCCAGCGCTGCCTCCTTCTCCTTCAATTCCTCCTTCAGCTCATTGTACTCTATCCCCGAATACACCCCAGGATGGTCTGTTTTCCACTGCTTCAGCTCTTTGTTCTCTTCGGCAACAAATAGTCGGGCCTCTTCAACAGCGGTCGCAGCTGCGGCGACTGCTTGTTGCGCGGTGAACAACTAACTGCTCTATGTTTCGAAACAAATGTTTCAAATGAATCCGCATTGAACTGAGGCAAAGAGCATCACATTCACACGTTTGGCTACAATGCGAAACCAGACCAAAAAACATGAAGGGTTGCATTAAATGCCAACTGACCGCTCCATGCCTGCTGTTTGCATCCAGTGCAATGCATAGAAACAATCCCCTTCATCCTGGTGATGAAGCAATGTAGGTTGGAAAAAATAAAAACGAAGAAAACCTCAGTCAGCTCACTCAGCCGAAGTCCGTCATCTACAGCGCCGCTTGTCTCCGTTGCTGGCTTCTTTGCTGCATTCTTTGCGTCTTTGTGCTGCTAATATTGCTCTGTTGGACTTCTGTGTTTTCAGAATCGAAGAGCTGAGTTGTCACCGTTTCATGAACAAGGAAAACGGCGCTCCTTCTGTTGCAGCCTCCATATCTTCCACCGTAACTGACAAGAACCGTCCATCTTTGCATCTTCTTCAAACGACCGCATCTCCAACTGTAATGCAGCAACAGATTGAGGTTGAAGCCGAAGCTCGCATATTGAGTACCCAGCTTAATGTTCTCACCGCTCGCCTGGCATCCGAATTGGAAATATTTTCTTCATATGAAAGAAAGGTTCCGCTTCTGAGGGAAGATTCGATTCTGCTGGATGAAGACGTTATGAAGCTGTCCAGCCGATTGGACAAAGCCCAACGTCTGTTAATCCAGGTACGCAATTACCGTCCTTTGATATGAAGTCATCTGCAGTTCTTCTGCTTTATCTTTTTTTTCGTTGCGGTTGCTTTCTTTGTGTTTTTTCCCTCCGCATTTGTTCTCCTCACAAACGATTCAGCGAATCGGGTTGAATTTGCGTTATACTGTTGTTATTCATGATGTCGAAACATATTTTTCGAATATTTTCTGTTGCTTGCCATTGCGGAATTGACTGCTCATGATTTGACGCATATTATTGAACTCTTGACCGAATTACCCGTCGTTCTCTCATTGGTTTCCATCTTGAGCGAAAGTTTAAAGTTGTATCATACGTCGGTTAAAATCAAATCACAGAAAGAAGCTGAAAGAATGGCGGTTGAAAGCATGGCCGAATTCATGCGTGAACGCAGTAATGAAACTCAGCGAGAAATCGATGAAATTCGAAGTATTCTGTCTAGAATTGCACCAGCTTCAGTAGCACCTGCAGCAGCCCCTCAAAAATCGGAATCTGTTCAAAACGAACCGCAACCTGGTCGAACTCAATTCCACCCAGTCCGGCAACAGTCTCACCACAGTCCCATAATGACTGGAAATCAACAGCCAGCAACTTTGCCACCGCCCGCCCAAGAGCTTATTTGCGTTGATTTCAACAAGTATGCGTGCTCGAGCACTGGTTCTTCGTGCCCCCGTGGTGCCCATGTATGTCTTTATTGCCATAGCGCCTCGCACGCGTTCCTTGCATGCGATCAAAAGGGTTGCATCTGCGTGTATTACAACAAAAACGAATGTGACATTACAAAATGCTCGAGAATTAATATATGTTTATTTTGCTTGGGCGATCATCCGATTACGAGGTGCGCGGAAATCAGTGACGATGTCAGAAATGAGATGAAAGATATCTGTAATAATTGGAATGCTATGTCATTTTGCCAAACGGACCAATGCCGTTAGTACCGAAATTTTAATTTACTATCATGTAATTCCTTTCCAGGTCGGACGCATCGGTGCCTCCGTTGCCAAGAAAAGCACACAACCTTCGAATGCCCGCGTAACGTGGAGTCGTATGCTGAGAATCCAACAATTCCCCGAATTTATCATCTTTATAAAACTAAAGTTATTGTTGTGCGCCACGAGCCGTATAATTCACGGTATTCTGCCAAAGGATCGCATCGTGCTAGTGGTAGTTATTGGGATGAAGACAGAGAAAGAGAACGAGACCGTGAGAGAGAAAGAGATCGTGATAGAGATCGTGATCGAGATGCGGGCGCAGGATTTTCTGGGCGCGTGCGTCCAGATGATGATTACAGAAAGCGAGGGCGGGATGATGACGCAGGAAGCGCTACATTTTCAGGATCTTCATGGAGGGATGATCGCAATGCAGACGCGAAGAGGTCCCGCAATGATGAGGATAAGAGTTTACCTGCTTCTAGCGGTGGTGGCCGATATAGCAAGAAGCGGGAGGACGAAGTTGCTCAATCGGCAATTAAAAACGGAAATTCTCCGAGGCGGGACGAGAGACGTAGCGCTGGAAGGGACAGATCAGCAGAAAGGGGATCGATAGCCAGTTTCGATGACGAAGAGAGACGGCAATTTCGAGACCGAGCTGGGCCGGGTCAAGCAGAGCGTATGAATCCATGCTTTGCATTCAACGAAAAAGGGATCTGTCCGCACGGTCAGAAGTGTTGGTACCGTCACGCCTGCATTAAGTGTGATTCGTTCTCTCATGGTGAATTTGAATGCCCTAAGCGGTGATACTGTTGTGGTTCAAGTTGCTGCTGTTGTGTTGCTGTTGAAGTTGCGAATGCCCTTGAAGGTTCGGGATGGTTTTGTGTGAGCTTTTCAGGTGATAAGGAAAAGAATGACAATCATCGCGAAAATTTGTTTAAAAAATCCTCAATTTCTGCTCATGACTCTGTCGGCAGTTTTCCTTTTCCTCTTCGCATCGAGTTCCGTCCAACATCCGCAATATTCAAAGTACATGGAATTGCATCGAAATGGCAACCATATATCTGCGCTTAGTGCGTCAGTGCTTTCCGATATGTCGAGCAACTCCGATATCAACCCACAAGGGCTTAACGCGTCAGAGTTTTCTTCCTTGACTTCAGACTTACTTTCCGATAATATGACGTTCTCGAAGTGTTGGAACGGGTCAAGATACGGCTGGGAAGCCCGTTCGGAGTATGTGGTGAGCAAAGGTAAATACCTCATTTTTGTAAAGGAAAATACTAGAGCTTCAAAAGAACGCTCAATCTTGAACAAGATGCCTGGGACTCTGCGCGGCTGGTCACAAACCTGTTTTACAGACTTGCTGGAGAAGTTATGGGATTTAAAATAAGATATACCGAATACATAGGCGGATACGACAATGTTCTGGGTCCGAGATTAGCGGCGGATATTTCTGATGTTGTGATGGAGATGTGGACCACTGGAATACCTGTCACTTGGTTCGATCATGGAAGTATTGGGTATTCAGGCAGATCGGGAATGTACGTCCCGTCATGGCTCGCCGACAACTATCCCGCATTTTCGTTTGATTTTTGGCGATTCTTTGAAAATCCAGCCGCCGTGAGTCAGTTTCAAAAAAGCCAGTGGGACCTGGGCGACTTCAATTCTCACGTTTGCGACACCCCAATCTTGAACGGGTGTGTAAACGGCTCATATTATCCGGCATGGTGGTCGCCGAAAGATGCATCTAAATTTATAAAAATGTGGCACATAGATCCTTCATGGTAAAAAAAATTCTTTTTCGAATGAGCAGAAGTTGACCGATCCGCGAAACAGGAGCCAGTATCACTACGAAAGAATGATTGATGGATTAAAAATTAACGCGTCGGTTCTGTGGCTGGGTGATTCGTTCTACGATTATGTGGATCAAGCGTTGGCAAATGGGACAGCGTGCATATTTTACAATTGGGTTGGTCTCGATCTAGGGTTTCCTTCAGTAGATTAATATTCATGAAAACTTCAAGAAACCTTCAAGCTTTGTTGCAACGTAATATTACGCTCTCGTATGCGAAGCTAATTTATTTTTAAGACACAATATTAGCCGTTTAATGTTTCCCGACTCGGACAACGGAATGACGCAAAAATGGCTACTAAATCCGATCTGGCAGCCAATACAAGCGGATGAGCCAACAACGATAATCACAAAGGTAAGCAGCAAAGTGGAAGTTTGCGAGTTGTTTCTGGAAAAAAATGACAGGCAACTCCGTTCGACTTCTCAGACACGTTTCCTGAAATAACTTCGTTGCTATCCCTCATAACTATTGCCGAAAATGAAATTAACGAAATGCTGATTAACATGGCGCAATATAATTGGACTTATGATCAAGCCGTGTGTGAGTGGATGCAGGAGAACGAGGCAGAATGGTCAAATTGGATTCCCTCACCGCCCACAAGCATCAGTATGCTCCTTTGTTTCTCTATAGTTTCATGTACCTACTTGTTCAGCATCTTGCGGTATTGGCGAGGGTCTTTACACGTCGAAAGGCATCTCTTTTTGCTTGAGCTGCCCTTCAGGAACATTCAATTGGCAAGACGGAATATCCTCTACATGCTTGCCCTGTCCTTCGAATGCAGTTTGTCTCGGCGGAACAACCGGTTGAAAATGCGGATTTATTCGAACACTGACTGTGAAATTTGCAGTTCATGCCGCCACAGGGTACTGGATCAGCCAAGCAAATTTCACGACAAATTTGACGATGCCGGAAATCTATTCATGTCCATATTCTGACACTTGCTGTTCGGGTGAGATTTTAGCTGAAATTCACTAAATTGCTAAGCAAATGCCAGAGGCCAGCTGTCCGCCCGCGGAAACCTGTCGAAACGGATTTACAGGAATTTTGTGCACGCAATGCATTGAGCCAGGACATTTTTTGTGGAAGAACGAATGCTTGGATTGCCAATCATCGGGCAAGACGGTGTTCTTCATTGTAGCAGGATCACTGCTGGCGACGTTCTTTCTGGTTTTTGTTCCGCAACATGAGACTCCTACAGTCGAGCTGCTACTATTCTACTTCCAAGTGATTAATCTCATATTCCAATTGAACATTACGAACTTCACTGGAATGCAATCGTTGCAAACTTTTCTCGCTCTCGCATCACTCGACATTGATGGCATGGCAGTAGCGTGTCCGGCCGCAGTATCTGGTGTGCAAAAGCAGCTGTTTCGCTTCGTATTGCCTTGCCTGTTTTTTTTGGACACGCTGCTCCTGTACTTTCTGGCGCAAGCATTTCGGTCATACTTCCCAGACGCAACAAAAAGGTTTCTGGAGTTCATTCCGCATCACGGAAAAAGCCTGTCAGTGAAAGTTCTTTTTTTGAAGATAGGCCAAATTGTTATCACATTTGTGCTTATGCCTCTGGTCGAGGCGTCACTCTCAATTTTGGACTGCCGCAATGTCATGGGTGTGAACGTAGACTTTCAGGCACCGGATGCAGTCTGTTTCAGCGGAATTCATTTGCCAGCGGCGATTTTCGCCATCGTCGTACTTGTGGTCCTGCTTTTTGTTTACCCGTGTGTGTTGGTATGGAAGCTCCAGCGAATTTATTCGAGTGGGAATTTAAAGTACGAAGGGGACGATTCCAATATTACCGTCATTGACGAGCTGAATATGACTCTCTACAGTGACTACCGCAGAAGTTACTTTTATATGGGACCAGTTTTAATCTGGGAGAAAGGGTTGATTGTGTTACTGTTCAAGCTGTTGGCTGGAAAAATCAGCGGCATAGGGTTGTGCTACGTGATTATTCTGGCAATAATTTGGTTCGCGCAACTCAATTTCTCAATTTCTATTTCTTTCCTGATGAACTATTTTCTTTCATGCGCAGCTTCCAAAGAATTTATGTCCAGCCATATCTGTATGGAATCGAGGCATACATGAACCGCGAAATATGCCTGTGCTGGCTGGTACTGCTTTCCTTGAATTTGAGCACACTTCAGTTCAACCAAGACATACAAGGCGTGATTGCTTTTGTGATAGTTTTACCGGCAGCACTGCACCTTCTGCGGCGAGCGCACGGCGCGTATTACGCGCGGTCGGACGGGGCGAAGTCGAATGTGACAAACTCGAACCTCTCCGAGAGCGCGAACCGCCACAATGCGTCGTCGTCGGGGCTGGGAATTGAGAGGTCTACGACGTTGAAGGCAAGCAAGAAAGGACGCGAAATGGCCGTGTCGATCGAAAATTTGAATGTGCGGCGCACAGCTCAGAGGCGGAGCACTCTGGGATCGCAGTTGGGCCAATCACCAAACTCCGCCAACGTTATTACCGTTGATACGTAAGAAGCCGCGAAAGAGGATTTACTCATGAAGTGCTGCTCAACGGAGCAGAAGCAAAAAATGAAACGCAAACAAACCAGACCACGGAAGAGAATAGACCGAAAAACGGAAAATAAAAAGACGAAAAGTAAAACAAACCAACTACACGGCTTTGTAGGACGCGCCAAACCCGAGTTTCAAGCCGGTTTGATGGCCAACTCTCCACTCTCCCGCCTGATTGATCCTGACACTGACGACCCAGAATCCATTCTCCGGCTTCATTTTAGTGATGGTCTTGTCGGGTGCAAAGACGATAACGTCCGTGTGATCGGGGAAAGTTGCTTGAACTTGAAACTTGACAACTTCGCCGACACGCAATGTGCCGGAGAGCGGATGGACCGGTTTCACGCTGCCGGCAAATATTGTTGGGGGAGTGGCGGTGTTTCCGCGTCCAGAGTTGCTGACGCGGAACGTCAGGGCCGGGAAGCATGTATTCATCGTCGGTGTGATGGAAGCCATGACCTTGCAGACGAAATCTCCATGGGGGATGTAAGCTCGGAGGAAGTGCAAAGTTCGTTGCGGGTTGGTTGAGTGTTTCTGCGAGTGCGTCATCATTGGAATCGCAAGCCCGCCGCAATCATGGAGGGATGTGGAATGCGGCGGCGTGTCGACCCAAACAACAGTTCGGCCTGTTTGCGTGTGAGCTGCGATGATCGGGAGACAAATAAAACACGCGTACCGGCCGGGGAGCGGATATTTTCGAGTCTGCCTGGAGTCAGGTGCCCCAAGAGCAACCCGCCGGTAGCTGAAAATCGCTTGTTGTCCACTTCAACAACAATCTCCAAGTAGTCGTCGGTAATATGAAGGAACGACAACAGGCACATCGCGTTCTGGCTCAAATGGCCCGTGGCACGAACCAGCCGCATCCCGTTTGTCCGAAAAGCTGCACCGATGTGCGGCAACTCGATCCATTCCTTGTGCGTGAGGGGGATCGACAGAAATTGTTCCTTCGGGTCCGACTTCGGGATATGCGAATAGATGAACAAGGTTGGAGAGACCAGGAAATAGGGCTCAGGATTATAATGATTGATGAATTTCCCGTTCGTAACGGTCCCGGACGCCCAAGTGGACTCTATGAAGCTTCCCCAAAAAGCTGAGAGACGAAATGCTTTCTATCAAACGAGACAGCTTACCGGTATTCACCATGAACAAGAACAGCATTCCATTCGTGAGCATCCAAGTTGACGGCAGGATCGCCGGCTTCCAGCCCAACGCCCATTGCGGCCCCAATGATTTTAAAGGCGGTGATCTTGATCGCAGCATTCTGACACAACTCATAGAACAGATTCGAGTAGCCTGCGCACACCGACACTCTTGTTCTCAAAACACTCTCTGCATCTTGTCGCGGAAGATGGCCGCTGAGGAACTGTGGAGAAAAACAGCTGTGTCAGCCTAAACAAGCAGGTTTCTTTCGTCGTACCCCGTCCCAATCGTAGCGAATGTTTGTGGCAACCCAACAAAAGATCGAACGGATTGCAGCAATCTCGTCATGCTTGAATGGCTCAGTCAGATAGGCTGCCAGCTTTTGGATGGTGGTGGTCTCGTGTTTCGGAGTTGCCCTTGCGAAAGCATCCACTTTCTCCAGGTTGAGATCCACCGGGATCGGCGTATGCGGACCGCTGCCGAGCGGCTTGCTGTCCTGCAGCTTACGCATTGCAGTGTGCCAGGTGTCAATGTCGGTGAACATCCAAGAAGAATTTTCTGGGAGCTGTCAATTTTCGCTCTTTTGACAAATTCATTGACAAACCCACTCCACTGTTGCCAAACGAAAAGCACAACGAAACGAAAAGAAAAGAAAAAAAAAGCAAAAGAAGAAAAATATCGTTCAATAATCCTCAAGACCCCCAATCGAGAGGCGAATTTCACTCTCTCCTTCGGCCTCAAGGACCTTTTGTGTAGCTGAAGGGCTGCTGTTTGCAGGCGGGAAAAGACCAGAATTGCTCCTACTTGTAGTTTTCAAAGTCGACGTCCCCAATATAGCGGTTGCTGCGGCAAGAGATTCCTGGTGCAATTGGGATCGAGAGGATGCCGCGGAAAGCGGTTTTTGAGAAACATTCAGGCTCGTGCTGGATGTTTTCTTTAACATCGCCACGCCTCTCTTTTCAAGAAGATCCGATTGCTCGCGCAAACGGCGAATTTCGTCGGAGCTTTGCTGCATTTTTGTCTGATCTATGTCTCGCTTGAAAGTAGACTCTCGATACACGTGCAACTCGTCTTCAAGCAAGCGCACTTGCTCCACAAGAGCCTCATGTTTGATACCCATGACTGCCAAGTCTTGTTCTTTTTGTCGGAGCAACTGGGCGGTGTTAGAAGATTGCCTTGAGTTCGAAGATTCGTTTGCGATCAATTCAGCACATCTCGCTTCCAGTCTGAATTTGTCGGCAGTTAACTCAGAAACTTCGATCTGTGGGGTCGTGTAACTAAGTATCCTGACGTGAACAAAGATTTTTCACCTTAATTCTTGCAATCTCATCCCCTTGCTGCGAAAGAAGAGACGACTTGTTTGAAAGCTGCAGTCTCAGACTGGATACTTCGTTCTCCATTGCAGCCTTTGCCAATCCAAATCGATCCTTGAAAACAAGATTAAACAATAATAATAGATTAAAAAGAACGAAACGAAGAGCAACCTGCACGGCCATAAGTTTTTCCTTTTTTTTCAGTTTGATACTCTCAATAATAGATTCGCCTTTTTGCAAAGACTCGGTCAGCTCGTTGATTTGCTGTTGCATTTCGGACATATCTTTCTGCAACCCGAAAATGCCTTCCTCCTTTGCGCGTAGCTGTGCACGTAACGAACTCTCGACTTCCTCAAACTGGTTCAGTTGCGTTTGCGCCTCACTGAGGGAGTGCTGTAGCTGCGCAATCTGCTCGGCAACTTGCGCAAGACGTTGGGTATTCTGCTGTTGAAGGCTTGCCTTGGAAAGACCTTCCTGTTCCAGGCGGTGTTTCAAATCGTCCGTCAGTTCCCGGAGACCTTTGATTTCAAGTGCGGCTGCCTCCTTACTCGAGGAAAGAGTCTGAATTTCAAGCCGCATGTCGAGTTCATGTTCTCGCTGTTGCGATAGCTCGCACTCCCGTGATTTTAGCTCCTTTGACAA
Organism: Entophlyctis luteolus; assembly: GCA_027604725.1. Lineage (NCBI taxonomy): Eukaryota > Fungi > Chytridiomycota > Chytridiomycetes > Chytridiales > Chytriomycetaceae > Entophlyctis > Entophlyctis luteolus. The sequence goes on from JADHYT010000124.1 coordinate 9,611, forward strand.
GTCGTTCACCTTTTTTTTGTGTTATTGTTGGCCTTAGTTATTTCCCGCCAGACGAGCGGTGAAATCTTTTTTTTTTCCGGGAAACAAACCTGAGAAGATAGCTCCGACACCCTAGATGCAAGATTCAGCGTTTCAACTCTTTGCTCTTTAAGAGACTTGTCGGCATAAGACAGCTCGTCCACTTGTTGTGCAACCAGCTTGCCAGCGGCATCAAGGTCGGCTTTCAATGCCGCATGAGCGTCCTTCGCGGTCTGGAGGTCCTTTGCGCGAGCACTCGCGAGCGCGTCCAACTCGTTCGTCTTGGCCTTCACGGCAGCGTTCGCGGCGTCCAGGTCGGCGGCAAGCCTGCGCTCGCGGAGGGCAACGGCCTCGATCTCCTCGAGGTACATCTTTTCGCGGCGCGCGAGCTCGTCGGCGGAGGCGGCGACGACGCGCAGGCGCTCGCGCAGGGCGAGGGCGTCGGCGGCGTCGGCGGTCTTGGCGGCGAGGCGGTCCGCGAGGTCGGCGGCGTCGGCGCGGGCGGCCGCGAGCGCGCGCTCGAGGTGGGCGGCGCGCGAGTCGAGGCGCGCGGCGGCGTCGCGCGCGGCGATGGCATCGTCCTCCTTTTCTTTTGCGAAGAGCGCGAGCTTGTGTGTGTCCGCGTCGCGCTGGGCCAGGCGGTCGTTGGCGGCTCGGTGCTGCGCGCGGGCCGACTGCATGGCGTCTTGCAGGACGGCGCAGCGGTCGACAAATATCGAGAACATGGTTTCGATTCGCGTCGCGAGTGATTCCACAGCAGCTTCTTGGTCGATGCCGTAATGTTCGGCGAAGTCCGACAAAAATGTTGATGACGGTGCGATTCCAGATTTGTGCTCAGGCGATTTGGCACGCACAGGGTCCGCCGTAGCATCAATCTCCTTCATATCGCCAGCGTATCGGTCAACCAAACTCGCCAGTAACCGCATCGTTCTTGCAATGCGCCCATCTCGTTCGCGTGCCTCAAGTCTTGCGCATCCAAGAGCATGCCGATGCACAGCAGTGAGCCGCGCAACGTCAGCGCGATGGGCCTGTTGGAGATTCGCGAGTCCAGCAATTAGTGCCGTATGAGTGGATTCGAGAGAAAGATATTTGGCGCGTTCGTGTTCAATCAACGAAAGGAGAGTTCGGTCTGTCGTGGTGGCCTGCGGGTGGTGGGTATGTTTTGCGGGCGCGGAATCTCTTGTGATCCGTCCGGCAAGCTGCTGCTTCCCTGTCGCGCAAGTCGATGAAGCGGAAGAAGCTGCAGGTCGCCACGCGTCAAGCAGCTCCATGTTGCGCCGCGCTTTACAAGAGATGCAGTCAACACCACCAACCCCTGCCGGACTAGTCTTCGATCTCTTCGCGCCAGCGCTTATGAGAGCTGCCAAAGCGGCCATTGAGTCTTCAAACGCGTCTACACCGCCTGAGGTTGCATTTTTGGCCGTGGTGCCTCCTGCTAGAGTTGGTGCATCAGAGTCGCTGAGCGCATCTGAAGTGTTTTCGTCACTAGTTTCCTGAAAGTCATTAGGCGATGGTGCCCGATGGTCGTCGAGCCGATCTTCGACAAAAACGTGCCGCCCGTCTTTGGCCATTAATAGCTTTCCGTGAAGAGCAGGAGACTTGCTGCGGTTGAGACGCTGTCGTTCGCGGTGCTTTGGACGCGTTCCATGTTGCAAGTGTTCTCGTGGCGGCACCAGGAGCTCAGGTTGCAGTTGCGACAGGGCGAACGTTTTGCGCTGGCTCTCAAGCTCCGCAAGTCTGCGCGCCCGTGCGTCGGATGATGCCATTGCCGTCAAAAAGGTACTGCGGTGTTCCAGAAGGCGCAGAAGGAAAACTTTCGTTTTTGTCGACCACAACAGACTCCCTCGCACAACTAATAACCGCGAAATTTCTCCGCCAGACACACCATTTTCACTTCAAAAACAAAAAAGACGACAACGAATGGAGACTACTTAGAGCTTCTCTCCAACCCAGAACGAAGCATACACTGAAATTTTTGAATCTGTTAAAACGACGAACATAGCACAACCTCTGAAAACTTAACTGTTCACACGGTCAATGTACGGAGTCTTCTCGTCTCGGATTTGGCACGGTGAAACTCGGAATCCTTTTTCCTCAAACATGGCATTGTACCATGGGTACTTGCCCGCACTTCGCCAGTATGCACGGCCTCCAACAGCCAACTTACGGTGAACTGCCGTAATCTCTTCGTCAGCATCCTCTGTGGAAAACCAGTCTAGGTGATCCATCAGAATCACACGAGTTAATTCGCCGTCTGCCACTTCCGAGCGCAGAACTTCGACAATTGTTCTCGTATGAATGCGGATAGCGTCCAATCGAGACGGGTTTTGTTGGAGCGTTGCGAAGCCTTCCTCGGTCAGATATGACGGGGCATTGGCTGGCGTGTATTTCAACATCAAGCAGGCGTAGTAGAAGTAGTTGTCGTCCCGGAGGAGAGAGTTTCGGATGATCGGATCAAGAGTGCTCACAACGTACTCGTAAGCAGAACCTGTTCAAAACACAGTATATGGTGCACATTTATGTGTGGGTCAATGCGACGTTGAAGTCAGCAACACAAGTGCAAAACGGGATAAACGTAGTGGAGGTTGAACTCCTTATGTGCGGAGCACAATGGCCAAAAAAAAAGTAACGACGAAAGCGATAATTACCTTCTTCAAGCAGCATCTGCATTTGCGCGGGTGGAACTCCCAAAGCGCCCCACAAAAAGCGGTCGTTGTTGAGGAGCATAACTAGCCACTTCGACAAAAAGTGCGGGCGGACTTCTTTCTCCCAAATGTTCCATTGCTCTTCCAAATTTTCCGCGTGGCAAAGACGCTCAATTGCTCCCGTCAGACCACGCGCCTTCGAAACGAACTGGAATACACGAATGGCCAAACCGGAACATCCAGTCTTGAACAAGTTCTTGAATCCAGCAGTCTCTTTCCAGAAGTGATACGCGTAAGGTGACAGATACGGTGAAAAGTGCGTGTCGACAACGTTCGAGAAATTAGGAAGATAACCTTCTCCAAATAGACGCCAAAAGTCTGCATACTGGAGAGAACTAATACCGGCAAGTTTGAGCTCCAGCATGTTATTTTGGCAAGGGTTGAGATCCACACAGTGAATTCTACGATACAAAAATAAGCCTGTAAACAAAAACAAAGGCGAGCTTACCTTGCTGGGCCAACTTTGGTGGCATACTCAAGGGCGTTACATCCTCCGGAAGTAATCACAAGCATACGATCATCAGGAGTCAGATCCAGGAACTCCAAGTCAGTTCGCGGATCTTCCCAAGCGAATGCGTAAATGTAGGTGGAAAATCGAGGAATCAATGAAGGGTCAAACGGTTGTCTCCAACGCAACCCTTGTCCATGAACATGGTCACTCGAAACGTGCGGCAAAACTTTCGAAACAGTGGTTGTGCTAGCGGCATTGGCGCCTTCTTCGTCATCAGCGATAGAATCAGTGTCGTCAATGTTTTCTCCAAGCGCGGGAAGGTTTGCACCATGCTGGGCACCAATCCAGACATAGTATGGAATCGCAAAACCTGGGAACATAGATCGATTTTTGCCGTTAAGCGTCTTGACAGTCTTGAACTTGTGTTCGAGGTAGTCACGGCGAGAGTGGTGAAGGTAGATATTGTCCGCATCAAACCAAATAGACCAAAACCAACGAGACAGCCATGAAAGTTGGCGAGTAGGATCAGCCGATCGCTTCGATGAGACGTAGAAGTCAGCAACACCTGAAGTTTGGTTTTGTTTAAAAAAAAACAACAACGATAAGATCAAAAAGTACAGACCAAAAATTCCAGTGGGAGACAGAACATTGACAAGTCCGTCAATTATCGGGTAGAATTGTTCAATCATTGAAAGCGAGTAAGACATCGTCATCAGAGCAATCTCTAGATCATCTCCGTCCTCTTTTGGAATGGTAAACTTGGATGCATCCATGCAAACAACAGTGACATTTGTCCAGCCAAGTCTGCGGAATCGTTCCTCGGCAACTTTACAAAGAGACGGAGTAATATCGACGAGGTAGACCTTGTCAAAATTCCGAATTGGGAAAAAGGCATTCATCATTTCGATGTTAGCCCCAGTACCACCACCAACGTCAATCCAAGCGTAGCGCTTGTTGTTTGTGGCGAGAAGGGAAGGAGAAATAGGAGGGGACGGCAGAACTGATGGATCAGTGACAGACTCGCCTGCTTTGCCGGTTTTAAAATCATTGGCAAAACGGACAGGATAAAACTGGGCAAGCTGAGCAGCGCACAGCTTTAACATAGTACTACGGCCTCTGAGAAGACTATTGATGAAAAGTAGTCAGTACAAGTCGAGCGGTAAATAACAAGAAAAAAGAAAAAAACCGTTTTCTCGTTTCATCGTAGATATCGGCCTGACCCTCATAAAATGCCTCCAATCTATTTTGGTGTTCACTAGAGTCCAGTCCATTAGTCTTCTTTTTGAGGAACGGCTTGATGAAGCAGTTGTAAGCAAAACGAAGGTAAAGAGAACCGCCGGCAGTGCCAAAGACGACGGCGAGAAGGGCAACGGCGGCAACCAAAATAGCGACAGAAGTGCCTGAGAGTCCAGACGAACCGCCGAGCTTAGCTTTCAGACTGCCAAGGAAGGAGGCGCGCGGCACCCAGTCGGAAGCGATAAAAGGGACCATGAGTGAGACCTAATCAAGGTAAGGTTTCAGACAGCAGAGAGACGACAGGGGAAGGGACAGCCTCACCACCGCATAGAAGTAGACACGCTTGTACTGAAAGAGCGAGCGCTTTTTGGAAGCATGCTTGAGTTTGGCACCGACGCCAACAGACACGCCGCCGCCAGTGTGGGCGGAGGGGACGGCGGTATTGCGGGCGGTCAGATTGACGGAGGCGGTGGCAGGGGCGGCGGGGGCGGCGGCGGCAGACGGGCTCTTCTTCCCGGACTGGGAGCGCGTGCGAGCCATGCGTGGGGAAGGGGGGTGAGGGAGGGCGGTGGTGGTTCTTTGTGACCAAGGCAAAGGCAGCTACGAGCGCCGGAATTCTCGCCCCAAAACTTGTTCTTGTTTGTTTGTTTGTGGTGTGTCTGGGTGGGGCCACGGGCACGCGCGCTCCTGGCTCCTGGCTTGGAAAGGAACCCAACCGCCCTTCGTTCTTCGTTCTTCGTTCTTCGTTCTCTTTCGTTCGTTCTTTCGTTCGTTCTTTCGTGCTCTCCTTTGTTCGTTGGCGCTGTCCTCCCTCCTCCCATCCCCACACTCCCCTCCCCACTCTGCCACTCTCCCCCTCCCAACTCTGCCACGCGCCCTCCCCCTGCTCCGCTTCCGCAATGTCCCTGCATAATCGTGTCCAGCCTGCGACCGCTTGCGTTACCTGAATATCAGCACAACACATACAACAACTGCGTTCAACCAAGCAAAATATTAAAAAATAAATAAATAAATAAAAAAAGAAAAAAAAAAGAATGCAATTTGAAAAAAGTAAATATTAAATAATAAAATGTTGTTCGACGTCGACCCTGCAGAAATCCAGCGTCTCGTTGCTCAGGCAAAGTGGGCTGATCTGATTCCGGTGCTCGAGGACCTGGAGGCCTCTGTCTTTCCTTGCTCTGCGCTGCCAGCCGTTCCCCTGGTTGTCGATGAAACCGCCCCACCCGATACCTCCTACGATGCCTCCAGTGACGCGCCGCTTCAGCCGTACGATTCTCGCCTGTATTCCTTGCATCTTGCCTGTCTCCTCCTGACAAATGCGCTTCCCGCCGCGAGACTGTTGCACCGCCGCACCCCCTCCCATGTCTTCAAAACATCCTGGGAATACAATTTTCTGTGTGAAGTGCGGCTTTTTATTTTATTTTATTTTTTCCTCTGCTTTTCGATCTGGCAATTCTTTTCGTTTTCTTGCTTTGTTTTTTGTGAGGGGGGGGGTTTTTTTTTGTTACTTTTTTTAAAATATCCTTCCTTCAGATTGGCTCCGCCCTGCACGCGAACTCCCATTCATCCGCGATCAAGCTTCTTAGATCGACAGTGCCAACAACGCCAACGCACGTGTCGCAGCTTGTGCATGTGCATCCCCCGACAGCTGTGGTCGCGGTGATTGCGCCGGCAGCCGTACCCGCGCCAGACGACGGGGCAGCGGGCGCTCCTGTCCGCGCCTTTTCGTTGCTGGTGGCGCCAGTCGTTGCGCATCTCGCGGAAGCGCTGCAGTCCGCAGCATTGCGGCTTGCTGCGCGTGTGTACACGACCGTGCGCGCCGATTCGCTTGCCAATGCCGTGGGCTGGCCCGTGGAGGATGTATTGGGCGCTGCGCGCGACGGTTCGCTATGTACAGCGATGGCTGTCGAGCGCGTCGAGGTTGAAACTGTTGCCGATGCTGCTGGTGCAGGCGCCGTGTTATTGAAGATCACCCGCGGCCGCTCACAGCCCACCAGTGCAAACCAACGGGGAAATGATGATGTGATGATGGACCATACTAGCGCATCACGCCCTGGTCTTGCGCAACTTGAAGATCTTTCAAGATATGTTGTGCATTTGGAACGTGATTTTTGAAATTTTCGAAATTTGATCATAATTGTGTGTGTGTGTGTGTGTGTGTGT